>JAKXYG010000185.1:85000-195000 GCA_025895645.1 Cardicola forsteri | reverse complement strand
ATGAGTGCATTTTAAAAATTATAATTGACAATACTCATTGATTGATTTTTAAAAATTTGTAAATTAATTATATTAATTATGTAAAATATTCGTTACATGAAATAATATTGATTAATTTCAAAAAGTAGAAGTAATTTATTTTTTAAAATGTTCAATTTGGATTATGAGGATTTGGACAAGTGGCTGATTGAATTAACCAATGTAGAACGAGTAAGTAAAAAACGTTTTGTAAAGTTTGATTTAACTAACGGGAAACTTTACTGTACATAATGTTGAGAAAACAAAAATGAGTAGGAATTGAATGTAGGTCTTGTGACTTCAGTTTTGTAAAAAATTATTATTATTGTTGTTAAAGAAATTAAAAGCAAAATAATTGAGAAAAAAACTCAAGTTTAAGAAACAAGCAAATTATATAATTACTACTTAAAATGCATACTTTTAAACAATTTTTAACTTTATTTTATTTTTATTGCTGGAATATTATACGGAAAACATGTATAGTAAATGAACATTTAGAAAAGTAAATAAACAAGTCACATCTGGTGTTGGTAAAATGACACAAATTTATCCTCACCCATCTTAAAGTTTAGCATTTTCAAACTCGATTATATATATATATATATATATATATATATATATATATATATATATATATATATATATTATTATTATTATTATTATTTATGGTTATTGGCTTAGATACTTCAGTAGAAGTAGCTTTCAGCACACAAAAAATATGTACAATTATAAAAATACAATACAATTAGCAATGTGTAACATCAGTCCAAAAATAAATAAGTAAAGTAAGGTTAAATTACATAGGCCAAAAAAGAAAAAAACCTCAAAATCAACGTATATTTAAAAATCATGTTCAATATGATATGTGCAAAGAGGCATGTTATTATTTAGGGGACACTATGGTTAATAGTGTGCAAATATGTCAGTATACATGAAATGCGAATGACTCATGACTCATATATATATATATATATATATATATATATATATATATATATATATATATATATATATATATATATATATATATATATATATAATGTTTATTACTTCAAAATGTTTTACTAGAAACATCTTTCAACAGTAGACATTTTAGTAAAGCCGAACGTGAACCCGCATTTTAGTAGGCCGGTGGTAGGATTCGAACCCATGTTTACCAAGGTCCAAATCAACCGATGTACCGCTAGATTACCCCGGCACATTTAATAAATAAAAGATAAATTATTAGTACAAGGCAGCAAAGTTATTTAAAAATAGGATTATAAGATACATACAACTATTAAAAATAGTAAAATAAAATTTTAAAATATTAAATTTAAATTAATTTTTGTTGGATAGCTTCTTACCAAAAACAAACTTTTACCCTAGATAAAATGAAATTAAATGTTTTTGTAAACAAGTAGAATAAATGTTTCAAGATACACTGTTAAAACATTGTTAAATTAATTTTTGTATTTTGATTGGAATAATATAAATTTGTGATAAACGTATTAAAAGTTAGTTTTTGTTTGATAGAAAAATTATTGTATAGCCAAAAATAAAGAACGTTAACTTTTTCCAGTTTTAATATTTAATTATTGACTAGCATTAATCAAAACAAAAGATACTTTTTCTTTTCAATTACAAACGTAACTTTAGGCAGTTAAGAAAAGGCCTATATATAACAGACATTCTATTGGTTTAGTATAACGTATACAGTCATTATTATATTATACGTTGCATTATCTACAGTTTGCTAGTCGTATTTTTCATTTTAATGAGTAAAGATATTTTTTATACTAAATACAATTTATCTATGTCAAAGTTACGACTGTTTTTAAAAACAATTTAATATCACAATATAAAAATTAAATTTAACTGTGTTTAATTTTTATTTTGTTTCTATAAAAATTGAAATTTAAACGGGCTAAAATTAAAATAGTTATTTTTTTAAATTGTCACCTAACATTATTTTTTTTTAAAAACATGTACACGCATATCTAAATTTAAAAACAACCATTTGTCTAAACCTAATAATTTATTAAAATTGATAAATTAGCCAAGGGCATGCCAAAACACCTGAGTCAAATAATTACAAACACATTATAACATTTATTATTAAATATTTTGCAGTGTATAGAACACAAACGTTGGCTATACTATGTACTAATAATAAATTAATTTACGTTCTACGTAAGTTCTTTAATAAATAACTATACACAATCCAGTATTGTTGGTTATATAACACACAACTGAGTTCTATTTTAAAGTTATGCACTTACTAAAGAATGGCTGTTATTTAATCGATTCTTGTAATTTAATAATTTTAAAACAAATTAAAAATTATTTTTTTTTTACATTATTTAAACAAGATGAGTTAAATGTTGTATTAGGCTAAAAGTAAATTAACCAACATTTTGTTAAAAAAAGTCTACTCCAAAGCAATTTGTAATTCTGTACCAAAATGGCACAGGTGGTTAAGTTACCAATGGCAATATTTGAGTTCTATTACTAACTAAATTGGAGCTTTCATTTAACTCTAATAAAAGGTTCCGTTTGTGTATCATACAATCCAACAATAAACTTTGAAAAAATTAAAAATATTAAAATTCATTAAAATTTTAAAGTTGATTAATGCCAATATTTTTTGTTCATGTAATAACACCAGAGTTTATCACTTAACAACGTTCAAATATGCAAATATTGTAGCACATTTAATCTTAAGCTGCAATCAAACTTATTTACTGTAATAATGCTCCTTTTTTGTTCTTATATAGATTATATTAATGTGTCTTCATAATCATCACTTTTAGTTAAGTTTTATTTCACTAAACATTTTATTAGAGAACATTTTTAAACCGGTGCAAATTGGATAGAGTACTAAGTAAGGGTCTGTAATTTGTGTTACTATTGGGATTGGATTTTGTATCCATTTACCTGGGTTACTTCTGGCATTCTTGCATACAATATATAACATTGACAAAATGTTTATTTATTTAATTTTTAGGAAGAAAATAATTATCTATTAGTATTTTCTAAATGCATTGAACTATTTAAAAAATGTTGAAACATAATTAACTCCTTATTGTGATTAAAATAATGTTAATTATTTATATTAACATAATGTTGTTTATGCAAATGTACTATGTATATATGTTGATAAAGTTTTACCTAAGGTAAATATTAAGGAGTGTTAGACATGTTTACAATAAGTAAAAGTTTCTAAACATTTTTAAATATCATAGTAGGTCAATATAAAATTCTATTTCGTTACCCACAGTATATATTCTCAAGTACAATGTCTAGACAGTAGATGTTGAAAAAAAGTCAAAACTAGTGGCTTTACTTGTAATATAAACTATTTTCTTACAAACAAACTATAGACATCATTACATTGAACTTAGCTTGGTCGTAATGTTTGTGTTTGTTTATGCTTATGAGTTGTACTAACTTAAATGTTATATATATATATATATATATATATATATATATATATATATATATATATTAGTTTATTTATTTTATGTTTCCTGCTTTGCATATTTTAAGGGAAACGCATCTTTCAACAGTAGAGATTTTAACAGAATCAAACGTAGGCCTGCATTTTAGTGGGCTGGTGGTGAGATTCGAACCCCGATGTCCACCGAGGTCCAAATCGAGCGATGTACCGCAAGGCTAAAATTTTATGTGTTTATGACTGACGAGAATATAAGAAATAAATTTATTTCACAGTTTACGTCTTCTTATATTTTTATTTGGTATAGGCAACCAACTTGTTAAATAATAAACACATTTTATTGGGTGTCTACTTATAATTTAAAAATATTTAAAATGAACTATATTAAGCTGTAGTAACACATATCTGGAAGATGTTTGGTACAAAAGAAAATGCGCTAATTGAATAAACGTTTAATTTCTTTAAATTAATCAATTAAATAATAAACACACATTTTTATTAAATACATAGTTATATTCTTATTAAATGCATTGAAATATACACAACCGACTTGACTTAATATATTTTCAGTCAGAATATTAAAAAAAAATGTTGTTTATGGTTTGATTGTATGTAAAACTATATTTTGATTTCCATACAACACCTAAAACAATTATTAATAAAAACGGAGTTATTAAACTAAATCATGTCTAGTAACCACTTAACTGTATAATAAATAAAATAAAATAATATTTTTATTAATATATGGTGTTAATAATAAATAATTTACATACAGTAACAACTGGCCTATAATTAAAGATTGATTAAAATTGTGAAATTGGAATATGATTGTATTATTATTATACACAACCCTTTTGCTTTAAAAATAAACATGGGACAAAAACAACAACAACAATAACAACAAAGTCTCGTTGACATTAAAGATTCTGCAAATCAAAAATTAAGCTTCCTTTCTGCATTAACGCAACCCTATCATTTGTGTAACTCTGTCATCCAAATACGTGCGATTACTCGTTTGCCGTAGTTTGCCGGAATGGCGTCCTCTTGTATTGTTTCCATAGCCGTATAAATTTTTTACAGAGGCCAGGTAGCTAGCCTTGCGCTCAAACTCTCCTCCTTTATTCAGACTTGGAATTGGCTAGATTGAATTATTTCTGATCCAAACTAGGCGCAGTTGAAATTGGAATATAGTATCAAAAATTACATAAAATACAATGCACAATGTTTCTGGTTACTAACTAATTTGACGCATAATACCCATTATAATACCAAATAGTTTATGTAATTATTTTATTTTCGTAAATACTTGGCTTAGGTGCTTTAGTATGCTATTAATTAGAATGTTCGTAACGTATTATGTAATCTAAATTTTAACAAAAAATGGTTAAAATTAATAATTTAAAAATGTACTGTTTAAAAAATGGATACAACTGATAATAGAACTATTAAATGTTAACTATTAAAAACATACCTATTTTTGTTTTAACCTGCCTTGTGTTAAAATTAATGTTTTTATATCAACAAAATGCATTTAAATACAGTTAAAATTAATTTTGCGTTTAGGTTACATGAAACTATCGTAACTGTAGCACAAGCAAATTGCATTTCAGTTTAAAGGCTATTACTAATGTTTCAGATAAAAAATACTACTGGTTAAATTAATTGACATAATGTGTTATATAACTGCTGGTTTATTATTTTTATAAAACCATTATCATGTTTTTTACACTACTAACAGATACGTTTGTACAAAATTCACTATTTTAGTAGATATTCGTTTTATTAACTACAAAACAAAGTGTTACAAAAGTTTTTAATGTTTAATTGCATTATTATAAATATATACCTCTAACGTTTTGATTAAATAATAAAAATTCAACTAAACGTTTTGCAATTAAGAATTTAAAACATTATTTTTTTGATTTCGTACTAGTAAATAACTAAATTCGTGTTAATTATATATTTTATAATTTAAAAAATTAGTGTATTTCATTGTTTGTGAAGTTACACATTATTATTTTTAACTAACAATAAAAAAGTTTTTAGAAAATACTAAAAACATTGTTAAAAACATTAGTGTAATTTTTATTTTTGATATTTATACAAATATTAATTTTTTAAATAATTTTAAAAGGAAATAAATTTTTTTAATTAAAAACCAAAACAACTCATTATATGCAATATTATATCGTGCAGCGTTGTTGATAAAAATTAATTATTTCTACAACAAAGATGCATTAAAACAAAAATATTTTTAATAAATGTTTATTTAAAAAAAGTTAATTAATTTTTTTTAATTTAAAATTAAAATTTTTACAACAAGGTAACGACAATGTTAAATTTTGTGTTGTAGAAATGCAAACTTAGAGTATTAAAAATTATTTTAAAATAATGGTATTAAAGGCATTAATTAATGATTTACTAATTATTATAAAACATGCATAAATTGCATTTAGTAATTCCGTGTATATGGGTGCTGTTTTTGAAATATAATTTTTTTAATAACTCGACATTTTAAAATACATATTTTCAATTAAATAAAAAACTACTGTTAAGTATTTAAAGCATTGGGGGTTACCTTTATAATTCCAAATGAAAATATGAGAAGACGTAAACTGTGAGATGAATTCATTTTGTATATTCTCGTCAGTCATTAAACGACTGTTAATCAACAATGGATATCCAACAAAATTTATCGAATACTACACCAATCCATACAAAAATCCGGGTACAAATGCGATGAAAAGAAGCCGGTTTACTTAAAGTTACCATTTAAAGGAGATGATATTATGAACCTCCTCAAAATCCGGCTAAAAGCAACCATAAAAAGGACCTTTCTATTGATCCAACTAAGAATGCTGTTCACTACTAAAGGTCTCCCTTTGCCTAACATTAAAACAGCTAAAAACACACTTTCTGTCTCACATTGCATTTATCAGTTTACTTGCAGTTGCGGTGACAAGTACATTGGTCGAACAATGCGTCGCTCAGCTAGCCGAGCTAAAGAACACATTCCAAATTGGATTAACAATAGGTCAAACGGAAGTGAACACTCATGCACATTCTCCATATTACGTCATCTACTGTTAAGTACTTTACATTATTTTTAATTCTTAATATTTATTTTTTACAAAACAAAACAATTGAAGATAACAATTTAATGGGAATTAAAATGTTTATTTTAATGAATTTTTATACCAATTTTTTTACGGGTTGTACTATTTTTTACATAAAATTAATTTGCTGTTTTCAGTTTTCTGACAAAATGAAATTGTTACTTTTAAGTTTATCTTGTTTGACACAGTGTTACACCTTTTTACATAATTATACATATAGGTTTAGAATACAGACAGTAATTACTAGTCATCGTATAAGCTAACTATTTTTTATTGATTTTATACAATTTCAAAATCATAATAGTATGTACACTTTTATTTTGTTACATTAAAAATTAATCGAATTTTAGTAAAGAGTACGACACATAGGCAAAAGTTATTAACATGTTCCCCCCTAGTAAATAGGGGAAATTTTGAACTTAGTTTTTGTCTGGTTGTGTTCAAAATGCCTACTTATGGAAAAGCGCATACTTTAAAACTTCAAAAGTTTGTTTTCTCTCACTTTTTATAGTTTTTCTTTCTTATCAAATGTCGCTGTGTTTAGTCAATTTTTTCGATTTGTTTTTGTATTAAACCCAGTTAAATCATTGTAATTATTAATTCGTTTTTTGTAAAATTAGAACAAGATAAATTAACTGACTTTTAGTTTTTTCTAGATAGAGTTAAGTCAAACGTTAAAGTTATTATATATATTATACAAAACTCTTTTGTTTGAAAAATAAGCATAGGACAATAAGACAACAATTACAGTATAAAATAACAACAAATTTAAAGAAAACATAAGACAACAAAATGTTTTCATGTATTTAAACATTCTGCCAAACCGTTTGCTTAGTGCCATAAAATGTTCATTTTAATTAGATCTTTCCGAATATTTCTTAGCCATGTTTTCTGTGGTCAATCTCAATCTTACTTTTATCATTTTTTATTTTTTATTTCAAAACCGTTCTTGCTGGTCTTTCGGGTGCGGTAAACGTACAATTTGATCAAGTACTTTTCTTCGTCTAATTTGTAATAATGTCATATAGTGAACGAGAGTCAATTTTTCTCATAATCTTATCATTTGAAATGTAATCGCACCAAGTAATCTTTAAAATACTTGCAATTAGCATGAATAGATTTACTTAAATAATAAATCACTCTAATTTTGATCAACCAGGAGTATTGTACAACAATGTTATTCTTATTTGCACTCATCAGCATTATTAAGCATTTTAATCAAACAACAATATTACACTTTTAATTTAATTTATTTCATTAAATATTCACTTAATAAATAATGTTTCCCGTTAACAATTATTCAATCAATAAATTTTAAAAATTTACTTTTAATTAGGTTTTGTATAAATAACCTTGTTTTAAATATGTTAATGTTTAAATTAAATTAAAAACTGAATTTTGGACGTCAATTTGCGCAAAGTATTTTTATTCTTTAATTTTTATTGTATTTTACTGAAAAATATACTAGAACGAATGGAGATTTAATAAATACAAACAAAACCCCGTTTTTATTACCATATATTTCATTTTATGTGGAACCATCACAGAAGTCAAAGGTGCTATTTAACTTTTGAACAATGCAAAAGAAATTAAATTCTACAAAGTAGATATTATTTGAAAAAAACATTTAAACTTAATTGAAAAACGGTATACAGATTTAAAAAAAAAAGTATTTGCCAAATTATCGACAGTTGGAAAGAAACCATAAACACATGTACAATAATTTTATTATTGCAAAAATAAAAGTAACAACTAAACAAACGTGAAAATTTCTCACATAAAACTATTTAAAATATTTTAAATTATTTATTTTAATTTTAAAATATGTCATTAAAGAATATTCGCTTGATCATAAATAAAGAGTAAGATTAGTGGAATTTGGTTCAAAATAACAAATTAGTACATTTTTAGATAAGTATGTTATTGTTTATTAATCTTAAAATTAAATTTTTTAAAGTTATTTTACTGGAGGTTACATATATATTGTAAAAACGTTGCTAACTCGTCATGTTGACACAATGATTATGCTAAAAGATGTCTGGAATTATTAAAATATAAAATATTATAAAAGTATTAGCTACAATTTAAACAAGAATAAAATTATTGAAATGTTTAACGAAATATTTCAATTTTAAATACGAATATTTGAAATAATTTTTATTGTTCAAGATAATGTTTTAGTGTATTTTATATATATATATATATATATATATATGTGTGTGTGTGTGTGTGTGTGCGGAGTGGTCTAGCGGTACAGCACTCAAATTTGGACCTCAGTGGGGATGGATTCGAATCCCACCACCGGCACTAAAATGCGAGCGCACGTTTGACTCTACTAAAATGTTCACTTCTGAAAAATGTTTCTTGTAAAATATTCAAAGTAATAAACATAAAATAATATATAAAACTATATATTTGACCTATTTATATATATGTTTGCTACTTTGAATGTTTTGCTAAAAACATTTCTTAGCAGTAGACATTTTAGTAAAACCGAATGTGGGCCCGCATTTAGTTCTGGTACCTACCCAAGTTTAAGTCAAGCGCTGTATTGCTAGACAACTGGAGTATATATAGTGCGATGGGTTCGATCCCCACCACTGTCAATAAATGTGGGCCCAAGTTCAAATTTTCTAAAATATCCACTGCCAAAAGGCAAGTTTCCGGCAAAAATATTTAAAGTATTAAAATTAAAATTGAAATAAAAAAACAGCTACATAATGATATTAAAAATATAAATAAAGTGTTTTTCTAAATACATTAAAGCAGTTTTTTGTATATATGTATATATTTATTTATTTACTACTTTGAACGTTTTGCGGGAAACATGTTTTAGCAGTGATCATTTTAGTGAAACAGAGCTACGGTGACTACCCAGTTTTTGTTTGTCCACAAAAGTACAACTGTATAATTTAGATTGCCATCTTGAATTGAAATGATAAATTTGATATCAATTCAATATAAACTAAATAAATTTATAAAATAATTATTTTAAATTCGATTATATTACTATTTACAAATCAAATGAAAATATTAATTTTGTATCTATTTAACATAATCAATTTTAAAAATTTTAGTCAATTGAAAAATAAAATTTGTTTTTCTTATTTTAAAATGGCAAAACAATGGTTGGAGAAAATGACTGCATACATTAAAAATATTTACATTTTATTTTAATTTAACAGTGACCCATAATTAAATTAATTAAAATTCTTGAATAGTTTATAAACTAAACAACTAAATAAACAAATGCTTATATTAATTTCAAAATTTTATACCTGAATGATTTTATAGTAGAGCACTAGAACACTGACCCCGGTATAATTCTACTAACATGTCAAATGGAAAATACTTAAGTCATCATAATGAATGAATAAATAAAATCAATATGCCAACTTATATGATATAATTAAAAAAAGGCATAAAGTATAAACACTCATTAGGAAAACGTTAACTTTATGTGCAAATATAAATATTTTTTAACCATTTGTTTGTTATAACTGTTATTGTTAATCAGTAATACATATTTTTTTACCAAAAAATGAATTAGTTAAATACAGTTTCTGTTATAAAAAGAAATTGATAAGTGTGTACCAGTTCTAGCAAATGTTGTACACTAAAGTGCACTTTTCTAAATTGTTTTTAAGTAATATTATAAGTTATTTAACCTTATAAATCTTTTTTCCTTTATTTTCTAAAAATATTTGCTACTTTGAATGTTTCTGCAGTGGGGACATTTTAGCGAAGCCGAACGTGGGTTTGCATTTTGATCGTTTGTTGTCAGTAAGCAACAGCGAATAGAAGTCTTCGTTTGACTCAATTAAACGTTGGCAACAGTGGTACAGTGATCGATTCAAACCTATATGAGTATGGATGCGATTTCTACCACCGGCACTAAATGTCAAGAAATGTTTATTAACAAATTTTTAAAAGTTTTTATTAGAATTGACAGATTTACTTGAATAATAAATTCATTTTGTCTTAAGTCAACCAGGAACACAGTATAGCTGTTCTATCCTTATTTGGAATCATCAGCAGTGCATACTTTCCAAGTTTTACACACACACACACGCACACAGCAACTTGAACTCACGTCTTATCTGGTGTCAGGCCAGCGATTTGAAAAAAGCTTTTTCGCAAAACATTTGAAGTAGTGAAATGTTTTTTTTAAATTTAAAGTAGCATACAAATTCGGTTACGCAACTTGTTATGAATAAAATTGGGCACAAAATTTAAACATTCATTATAATTGAATATATATAATGCCGTTTATTAAAAATTACTGTCAAAAATACATTTATACAATTTATACTTGAATTTAAATAATTATTTTGTTATACTTTATTATTATACATTATATTTTTAAACATAATTATGTAATACGACATGTTTATTTATTTGAAAAGCGTAAATCAATACATTTTTTAAATATTTTGTACTTGAAAGACATAACAATTTACGTAATAACATAAACTTGCATAATTAAGTGTAGAAATTATTGCTTAAACAAATGATTGCAATCATACTTTGTTAAATAAAATAACATTGAATACAATTATGGATTTATCTTATAAAAGAAAATTAGTTAATTTAAAGTTATTTTTAGAATTAAGTTCATAAAAATTGAAATTTACAATTGCATTTCATTTGCTTTATAAAATGGATAATTTGTTTATTTAAACCCCATTGTTGTATAACATCCCAATGTGTAAGCTACGTTTAAACATAATAGAAAAATATTTTTCTAATATAAAGTTTCAATTTTATTTGTTGGATTTTAAATAACCTAAATAGTTAAAAGTATTTTGTTAGCACACTTTTAACTGTATCCAAACGCTTGTTTTTAAGTATACAGGTCTATTATAATTACCGATTTCTTATTAGTTTAGTCTAAATTTTTACGCTTCTTTAAAAAACAAAACAAACTGAAAACAATCAACTGTTTCCAATTCGCATTTTCTGGTAGTATTTCTTAAACCCGACTAAATATTTATAAATTGCTTTTGTTTTCATTTCTTTAACAAATCTACGTTTTTCATTTTATTTTTTTATTTTATCTTTATTTCTTTAAATGGGTTACAAAACATATGCCTTTCAGTAAAGCCAAACATGGGTCCTCATTTAGTGGGCTGATGGTGGGATTCGAACCCCCATGCCCACTGAAGTCCAAATCGAGCGCTGTACTTCTAGACCACCACGATTTTATTTATATTTTGTAAAGGTAGAATTGTTATTCATACATTTTAATTTTTATCCTTTTTTCAATATGGATTTGGGAGAACAAAGGGTGGAGTTATGTATCATATACATACAATATAAAGTACATTTTAAAATTGTTTATTACTTATACAAAAATGCATTTATATTAACTATTTGTAGTTATTCTAAAGCAAAATTATAAATAATTAATAAACTTTACAAAATATTTTTGTTTAATGCTTGCAAGACAGCATTTATCTTAATTGTAAATAAAATATTTTTAAACAATAGGAACATTAACATATTTAAATTTAAATATTTATTAAAATTTACAAAATATGGTGTGTTTCAGTTTGTTGCATTTTTAAAATTTGTAATTAACAAAGCTAAATAAAATGTAAAGAATGAAACAATGTGTCACGTAATAGGGGCTTTAGTTTCGGACTTACCAAAAACGAAATACATTTAATCTAAGTGCGAGTCTGTGTTAGTAACTTATTTTTTAGTGAATGCAATTTCAATTGTGAAGCTTCGATTAACCTGTATTTAAGTATTTGTAAAATTAATAAAAAAAGAATTGCTAATAATTTCTAACCATAAAAGAGCAACTGTACAGTTTTTTGGCAGGCTAAATAATGATCGATGTATTTAAACTGATTGCAATAATATTATTTAATAAAATTAATGGTTCTAATGTTATACAATTTATAAAATATTTGTTTAGCTGTAACAAAAAACAGAAAGTAAGCTTTGCATTAATTACTTTGTAGCAATTATTTCTTTTTAAACAATTCTTGTAGGTGCAAGTTGCAAGTTCTATTAGCGTGTGCCTATAATGGTGAATTGGGCTTACTCATCTGATTAACTGAATCAATATTCATTACAACCCAGTCTGGCAATTAGATGACTATTTATGCCAACGAACATTGGATTTTTGTTATTATTTTATGAAAAAAAAATAATTAATGACAAAATTTTAACTCCCTAAAATTGAACAAAAAATCAATTATTAAAAATTAATTTTTGAATTAAAATTTTGAAAAGAAATTAGTATGTTTAAACAATTACTCATACATTTTAAATTAAAAAAATGGTTGTTGAGGTAGCGTGCAAATATATATATATATATATATATATATATATATATGATTATTTTACCATAAATAAGTTTTTAAATGCGAAATAAATAAGGAATATAATTATTTATCCTTTTTCCAATTATCTAAATAGAAATTATTACAATTATTGTTTGACAAGTTTAAATTTTAAACAGCAAATTATCAAAAAAACGTAAAGATAAAAGTTGCCACGTTAAAGAAATAATTAAAAAATTAAAGTTTTTTAAAAATAAAGCAAATGAAAATGTAAATTCAATTTTATAAAATCCAAGCATTGTTTATTGTTATCCAAGTATATTTGACAATTCTAACCTTTTGAAAAGACCGTGATTGAACATAAACCGAACTGTGTCATATAGGCTGTTAAACCATGTTTAGTATTTGAGGATCTATATTGTACAGAGAAGAAATTATTTATTTGTTAAACCGGTAGTAACGTACAGCATTAGATGGGAGTGGGCAATTAACATCAACCGTAGCTTGACCTGATACCAAATAGGGCTGTCGATTTAAAACATTTAAAAAGTATGCATTGCTGATGATGTTAAATAGGGATAAAACAACTGTACAGTTCTCCCAGTCAACTAAAACCAATTTAAGTAAATGTAACAATTGTTTATTGTCGCAGTCAATCCCAATTCTGGTAAAGTAAAAAGAACGATTTAAAATTATATTTTCTATAAAAATGCTGATAAAGAATTATGACATCATTGTATTAACCGTTAGCAAATCGTTAGTACCATTCTTGTGACAATAGAATTTCCAATATTCGATGTGCACAAAGCTTCAAAGCCGATAATGTAATGGACCATCAGAAGGAACAATTTTATTGCTCCATGCTTTTGGGAAAAAAATGATTTTAAAGCAAAATAAAGAATAATAAAAGCATTATTATTATGACTTACGTATTTTTAAAAATGACTCAAGTTAACTAAACTGAATAGGAATTAAAATACAAATATATAGATTTTATAATATTCTTTGCCAAGATAAATTACAATAGAAAACCAGTATTACGGCTTTAAACACGAATAGGCGTAACACGACATAATAAATAATAACACGAGATAGATAAAATTGTACATGAATGTACATTTATTTGTTTTCTTTTGGTAACGAAAACAAACACTAAACTGGTGTATGATAATATGACTTTAATTTGCAGCTATCTGATTATGCTATTACTAAAACATAAACATATTTACATACTGCAAATTCGTGTAAACAATAATAATAATAATAATAATAATAATAATAATAATAATAAATATAACCGTACCATGCTATATAAGGCTGTTAAACCTAGCAGTATGCAAGGACCTATATGGTAAAGTCCTAGTAGAAGGGTTCTCTCACTTTTAATCAAATATTTTGTAAATGTTCAACATTAATTTACAGTTTTCAATATTTTATTTTAAAACGCGTTTAACTGTTCTTTTTGTAAAGTAGAGTTTGTGTTTAATTTTAGTTTTGTCATACTTTAGAATATTTTTAAAATATCGGCAATAAAAATGTTTACTAATGGGTTTTTAAGGGTTTTTATTTAATTTAAAATTGTTGGATTAGAATTATCAGATTCACTTGAATAATAAATCCACTTTGTATTAGCCAACAAGGAGCACTGTATAACTGTTTCATCCTTATTTGGAATTATCATACTTTATGCATACTTTTCAAGTTTTACACCCAAGTAAATCCGACAATTCTAAATAAAATTAAAAAACCTCAAAAACCAAATATTAAACATAACCAAACCGTGCCATATAAGGCTATTAAACCTGGCAGTATGCAAGGACCTATATTGTAAAGTCCTAGTGGAAGGGAATCACTCAGTTACCTCTTAGCGGTAGTAACGTACAGAATTTGAGGACACTAGACAATTAGAAGTTTAACCACACGTAGCTCAGTGGTTGAGGCTTTGGTCTGACACCAGATAAAACGTGGGTTTATGTTTATCTGAAAGGTGTGCACTACTAATGATTCCAAATAGGGATGAAACAGCTATACAGTGCTCTTAGTTAATTCAAACTAAGTGGATGTATTATTTAAACGAATCTGACAATTTTAATCCGACAATTCTAAATAATAGTTTAATTTTTTCCTTAAAAACTTTTATTTATACACATAGGCGTTTACCTTAGCGTTGTTTATTTATTATAGTATAAAATTTAGATTATTTTACTTACGTCTTGTTTTTATAAATACATATTTTTAAATAGCTTTGTATAAAATGTAGTTGGCTCCAAGTGCATTCATTTGTTCTATTTACATATTTTAAATACAAATATTGTATTAGCATTAACTTATCCGCAAAAATTTTACAATTAAATTATGTTTACTTTTAATAACCTTCAAATAGTGTAAAAAAGATATTTGTGCTAATTTCCTACTTATCTAGCAACATAACTCTATCATGTAATTGTAATTTAAATTTTTTGCATTACAAAATTAAGTTTTTATTCAGTTTTTACATTCAGTTCAGTTATGGGATTTGTATGGACTACAATTCCTTGTTGTAAGTTTTTTTGTTGTTTTTCGTAGTTTTATTTTTTACAATATCAAACCTGCACTCCCTTTGTCTTCCGTTTTCAACCAGACTTGGAATCAGTTACAGTATAATTTTATAATTTAAATATTAATTTAATGTATATGTTACAAACATTTTAAGCTTTAAAAAACATGGAACAACAAGATTGTTTTATGTATCTCCATTTTCTTTATTTAATTCCACGTGACATTCATTTCATTTCTCGAAAAACTCGTTGAAACTATCGACTACAAAAAAAAATGGTGCGCACCTTCCACGTTCCAACATTGGTTAAAAATTAAGGTAACGAAAATTGTGCAAATCGAAGAGCTTTCTTTCGGTTTTTACTCAACCCTGTCATCTGGGTAGATGCGATCACTTCTTTGCCCTTGTTTGCTGGAATGGCATTGACCTATTGTTTCGGTAGCAATATAAATTTGTTGTATAGGTCAAATTCAGTTATTTTAATCATGTTTTCCCCGAGTGGTTTTATTAAAAGGACAAATTTTATTTTTAAAGCATGAATAAATTAATGTGTTATGGTATCACTTGATTATTATTATTATTATTATTACAAAACCCTTTTGCTTAAAAAAAGCATGGGACAATAAGATAACAATTACAGCAAAAATTAAGGTTTTGGCATTAAAGATTCTGCAAATCGAAGATTGAGCTTCCTTTCGGCTTTCACTCATCCCTGTCATTTGTGTAACTCTGTCATCGAGATACGCGCAATTACTTCTTTGCCGTTGTTTGCCGGAATGGCGTCCTCTTATTGTTTCCGTAGCAGTATGAATTTTTTACAGAGGCCAGGTTGCTAACCTTGCGCTCGAACCCTCCTCCTTTATCCAGGCTTGGGACTGGTTAGATTGAATCATTTCTGATTCAATCTAGGCAGAGTTGGTATCACTTGATACTATATATCAAATTATTTATAAATCGTGTTACAATAATATTGATTACTAGTAGGAACTAGAACGGTGACAAACTACATACCCGACATACACATGTAATAAGTTTAAATATGCTAGTATGACCATTTGTTAGTTAAATTACATCAAGTACAATTTTGGTATAACAGACATACTTTAACAGTATCTCGTAGATTTCAACAAATTTTTACACAACATTTTAATAAATGGTATCAAAAATTGTAGTAAAATTGACAAAATTAACTGTAAGTAATTTCTAACATTTTTGGTATTATTTTAATAATGTTACAAGACAGTAAGTATCTTTTTATTGCGCACTGTTTCCTCGTTAGAAACACGTTTGTTATTTTTACAAATGTTTATCTACCACATCACGTAAATGCTTTAAAATTGCTTTGCAAAGCATTGTGTAGGGAACAGAAACGAAGGCTACTCTGTGCCAATTTTTGCATTTGTTAAAACGTTTTTTCTCAAATCTTGCGTCTCGAAAATGGAACTTTTTTTGACTTTGTTTGTTGTAGCTTTTGTACATTAGTCTCGCCTTGTTGTTGTTTTTTGCCAATATTTTTTTTTAAAACTTAGCGGACTAATAATACGGAACAACTTTGACCCTCCTCCTGTTTTAAATAAACTTGTGACTTGCTGCAGAGGAATAAATAAAAGAACAAATTTATGTGCCCATTATATATAATATACTAATAAAACCGTTATTAACGAAAACACTTTCAAAAAGATGTTTTGTATTTATATTATATAATAGGCATATTAATTACATTATATTAATTTAAATAAAATAAATGCAAGTGGATTCGAACGGTAAATGATAAAACCAACCAAGGTAAAAAGAATTTTTAAAAATCCTGTTGGTCAACCTCCGTGAGTAAGTGCGAGGTACGTTGGTGCATTCTTCTATCAAAAGGGGATTGTTTGATCTTGAAAATGTGAAAAAATCAATATTTAGCTAGTACTTTACAATTTGTATTGCGTCATCGTGCAAATTTGGTCACACATTGAGAAACTTACACGTGATTATACACTCACACAAAAGGTTATCTGACTCTTATTGGCTCCTTCTTTCGCAACTTTTTCCCTTGGTTGGTATTATCATTTACCATTCGAACATTGCTACTAATCAATATACAACCATTGTTTGTAAGTTCTATAAATAGTTATTAATGTAGAACATTTAAATAATAAATTATATATATATATATATAGCAAGCTATTTTTATTTTGGCGGTAAATTATTTTTCTAAATGGAAAAGTATATATAATTAGAAAGTAAATTAATGTTTCATACAATTTATCAAGAAAAATTAAAATCTAATAATAAGATATCAGATAACACTTTTAATTAACATGCAAAATGCAGACACAACGAAATAAACACTATTGATATATATATATATATATATATATATATGGCTTAGTGCAACACCAAAGATTACTACCTATGGGTGGTAAAAACTGGTATCAAAATTATTATACATAAAATTACTTGGCAGTGCGTGTCAACTCACACAAGATGAATCACACTACATTTTTGGTTTTAATAGGCATCATATATATATATATATATATATATATATATATATATATATATATATATATATATATTTATATATATATATATATATGTAATTTTTATTTATATATAACTTTAACAGCGCGTTCATTTGTAAAATAAAGGTTTGAATAATATAATACATTTTTTATTACATATAAATTATAAAACAAGGTATTATTAACATAAATTATTTACATAAATTTTATACGTTTTATATTTGACAGTAGAATAAGTTTATTTGTCAATGTTGATAATATTATAAAACAAAAACATACTTATTGCAGTTTTGTACGTATAATGTACAAAACCATACAATTACTTTTATGATCTGTATTTTTAAACATTAATGTATTTTACTTAATCAAAACATAGTGTGTGTGGTCTGTTTTAAAAACACTACTTTTATAAAGGCGAGTACAACAGAATGCAATGACTTTAAAGAATAAAATTATATTAAAAATATTGTAAAGTAAAACAAAATAAAAATATTTTGAAATATAAAATTAATTTTTTTAATTTAAAATTAAAAATTGTGATGGAATGGTCTAGCAGTACAGCGCTCAATTTGGACTTGGGTGGAGATCGGACCACCGGCCCACCAAATGCGGGCTCACGTTTGACTTTGCCTAAGTGTAACGACTGTTGAAAGACGCGTTTCTCGTCAAAACATTCAAAGTAGCAGACATAAATCAAAATAAAATAAAAAATAAATATTGTTGAACATGACTAAAAAGGTTAACGTTTGAATGTGTGCTGTTCAAACAATCAGAAACTAGAAACTAGTGGTAAGGTACTACATTTGTAGCTACAAAACCATCAATAAACCCTTTATAATTGCTACTAAATGTGGAATATTGTATACTTGTTAAAAATACATTTTTAGTGAAACATTGAATTAAAAATTTGAAATAAACGTTTAATAAACTAAACACTTAATATGACTTTTAAAATACGTTTTTCAAAACAAAATAATTATATTATAATAATACAAGTTTTTATTCTATTTGGTGTTTTAATTAGTAAAAGCAATATTAAAAATGAACTACCGTACAAACATCTACAATTGGTGCATTGCAATGTGCAATGTAATACAAGCACTTAAGCTTCAATTATATGGAGTACGCTATACATCATTTTTTTAAAATATTTAAAAATATATTCTGCATTTATAAATAGTGATATTATATTTTATTGCAAGAATAGATGGTACTGTATATTATAATTACAAATTATTTATGCAAATAAGGTTACTAAGGTATTATCTAAAAATATGCATTAGTAAGAGTTATATATATATATATATATATATATATATATATAATACAAGTAACTACAGCAGAATGCTACAAAGCATTACAGTGTATCCAATTTCAAGCGTCAACCGTTACTATATATATATATATTATTTGGTTGTTTCTGCTTAAAACGATATTTAGCAAAACCAAACAATAGTTAGAAGTTAGTTCCGGTTGTGAAAAACAAACCCATATGTACCGTGTTTTTGAGTTTAGCTCTCTACCAACTATGCTATTACATACAACTGTAATGAAATGTATTATTGAATATTACAAAACGCTCTTGTTTTAAAATAAGCTTGGGGGCAACATGGAATAATGGTAATAGCAACAACAACAACAACAACAACAAAGTCCCATAATTTAAAAATAACACAATGCAACAACATCTCCCCGAAATTTGCGTTTGATTGCCCATGACACATTCATTTTGATTTGATCATCGAAACTTGTTCCTAGCCATGTTTTCGTCTATTACAAGTGGGTTCAAGTTCATGTGTGTAAAACTTGAAAGGTATGCGCTGCTGATAATTCCAAATAAGGATGAAACAGCTGTACAGTGCTCCTGGTTGACTGGAAAACCTAGTAAATTTATTTTTCAAGTGAATCTGACAATACTAATATAACATTTCTAAAAACATAATCCCTTAAAAACCCCATTGTTAAATATTACAAAACCGTTATTTTGTGTGTGTGTGTGTTTAATTGTCACTTTTTTTATTATTTTCGCAGCAATAATGCCCGCTCATTGTTTGTGTAACATTGTAACATTGTTCAAGGCCTCATTCTTTATCCAGGTTTACGATTGACTGAATTGGCTTATTTGTATCTTCTCCAAGCACGATTTATAATGATGTTAAGTAAACCAAATAAAATAAATATCAAAAAATCAATATTTTTGTAGTTACACAAATAACTACTTTGATTGACTTGTAGACCTGTCAACTAAGCTTCGGTTTTGTGAGTGACACTAAATGCGAATCAGTGTATGGCCGTGCTAAATTTCTATTTTGGTTTGTGACGAGGTTGACTTTTTATTATTTTCCATATTGATACGACATAAAAAACGAATAACATTGATAGCTCGATAAGCGTAACTAATGTAGAAGAATAACAAAGTTTTGTGGCTAGTAGACGGCATCCTTGTGACGGCGCCACTGTTTGTCAAGGCTATCGCCTTTAGCCCAACGGCTATATATTATTCAAAAAGTATCTTAAGGTGTATAACTTAAGATACTTTTTAAATAAACCTGGATGTATGCTTGCACCCACCCGTTATAGCGGAAGCCCAGTTATACCGCTGTGTACTCGGTCGCTGCTGTTATTGGTCTAAATGCCTAGGAGCACCTAGTTCAGGATGCACCACGTGGAGGACAAGCAGTCAGGAATACTACCATTAGCGGAAATTAAAACTTTATAAGCATTACTCAAATCTTGACAATTATTAACATCCCTTGTGCTAAATGTTTTATTTATAATATATAAGTAGAAGCCGATGTATATAAGAATGCAAAATGAGTTAAAACCAAAAGTGTCTTTACTTGTATAATTATGTAATTACAAGAATATATACAAGTAACCAAAAGAAATAATCAATGGATTATATTATATTATATTATATTATATTATATTGTATTATATTATACTATATTATACAAAATTTAATTAAGCAAAAGATTTAAAATTATAAAGTGCTTTTAAATAATAAAATAATAATACTTAATTGTACTACAAACATGTTTTGTAAAAACAATTAACTTAATTTTTGCTAAAAATCAACAAAATTACAAGTGATGAAATAATTTTTCGACCTTTTATTTGTGTTCAAATATAAAACATATTTAAGGACCCATTTATTAAAAACAATTTCATTTCTATTATTGTACAATTATTGATAATTGTTTATCAATCAGTTAAGCAATCAAAGCAACATTGTATTTGGAAAAAAAACGTTTATTTAATTTACAATTTAATCAAAATGTTCAATTTATGTAGTTCCATTAAAACAATTTGTTTTGTTGCCAAGGTAAACAAATAAAATGTGTTTTTTTTTGTTACAAAAATTGATTGACTTTTGTATCAATCAATCAATCTAGCACAGTCAACATTTTTTAAAATACAAAATTAACGTAAAATAAGTTGATATTTTTTTCTAAATATTTATATTTTTGAAAGAAATTAACATATATATATATATATATATAACGTCAGTTGCAAAAAAATTGTAACGCAGTCGATTACAAAAATAACGCATAGCTTTGTACTTTTATTTTGTTTATATGATGAAACATCACAGTTGCTAACGTTTACGACTAACACTCAATATCTTTACTTCAACGGCTACTTATTGAAATAATTCAAATAAAATTATTGTTTATACTAAATATTGTGAAAAGTGTTCATATTTCTTTCCCATTATATTTAATCTATTTAGTTTATGATAATAATAAAAAACAATTAATTATTATTATTGGTTGTATATTTAATTCAATAATAAATAGTTTAAGTAATTATAGTCATTTCAATCAACTATCATGTTATTTCATAGCACACTGTCACACATTGTTCCATTATTTAAGTGATACTCTACAGGAAATGTACTTTTAACAACAAACTATAATAAAATAACAAGAAAATTTACAATATGCTTATGAGAAATGTTGGAAGTTGTTTTCAAGTACAAAATAATAAAGGAAATAACAAGAATGTTGTTTAACAATCCATTGAAATAAATACATAAATGTAATATGTGTTACAATAAGATTGTACAAAAATGTAAACAACTTTTTAAATAAAAGATTTTATCCATTTTGACATAACTTGAACTAGTTTAACGCAAATTAACAATTGTAAACCAAACATATAAAATGCATTAATTGTCTTTTTATGTCGGGGTAGTCTAGCGGTACAGCGCTCAAATGTGGACCCCGGTGAGCATCGGGGTTCGAATTCCATCACAGGCCCACTAAAATGCTGGTCCACATTCGGTTTGTAAAACATTTAAAGTAATAAACATCTAATATAAACATAAAAATAAATAAAATTACGTTAATTTGCTTTACATCTATTTAATGTCAATAACTCAATTATATTACTTAATTACGTCATAAGTCACGTTTATGTTTTACTAAAGCATTTTTTAAACAATAATTTGACAATATCAATAAAACATAATACGAAAACAGACAATTTCTACTAATATAATTGTCAAACTAAATCTTAAAGACAAAATATATATTTGTTTAAACGTAAGTCAGATTATTATATAAAAAATAAACAATGATAATTTTACATTTAAAATAGTTCACGTTTTCCTTTAAGCGTTTATCTATTTGTTTTAGAATGTGATTTCGTATGATTTGGCAATTAAAAAAAGTAATTTTATGTTGAAGGCGATTAATTTTGTTGTTTAAAATAATAATAATAATAATAATAATAATAATACTTATTATTATTATTACAAAACCCTTTTGCTTTAAAAAATGAGCATGGGGCAATAAGACAACAATTACAGCAAAAAAATAATAAAACAACAACAACAAATTCTCGTAATTTAAAAAGAACATGAGACAACAAAATGTTTCCATGTATTTGAACATTCTGCCAAACGTTTTGTTTAATCACTCATAAAACATTCATTTAAATTAGATTTTCCCAAATAGTTCTTAGCCAAGTTTTCTGTGGTCTACCAACCTTTCTTTTACCATTTACAATTGTCTATTCCAAAACCGTTCGTGCTGTTTTTTTGGGTGCGATAAACGTAAAATTTGACCAAGTAATTTTCTTCGTCTAATTTTAACAATGTCATGTAGTGAACAAGAGTTAGCTCTACTCATTATCTCATTATTTGAAATGCGATCGCGCCAGGTAATTTTTAAAATACTTCTAAAATAGTGATAACTTACAATTACATTGAGGTTTCAGCTAATTATTTTTACTTTATACAATTAAAAAATACGTTTGTTTTAAAACTAGAATAAAATAGTAGACTATAATTTTATTAATGTCTTAGCAATCTATTCTAGTGTAGTAATTAGGCCTAAAGTATTTATTAAAAATTGAAAATAAATTATGTATTGCTGAAATAATAACTGATTTGACTCTGTTTTAATACATTTACGTATTTAATTTTTTATAGCATTTATTTGTAAAAAGTATATTTTTTATTAAAAAATAAAAAAAATATTTACTACTCATAATCTTAAAATCAACAGTTTAATACTTATATTTTACACATTACATATTTAAAAATTAACTTTATCTTTCATAGCATGTTAGACAGTTTTTATACACAAAAATAGTTATTATTTTCTATTAAAGGATGTTGGTAAAACATTTATAGATCCAGTTTTCCCTTCAAAATGACCTGATTTGATTTTTTTTCTAATTGTACAAATTTAAAAAAATATTATTTAATCACTAAACAATTAATTCATTTTTATTTGTGTAATAATGAAGCTATTGTTTTGTTTACTAGTTCATAGTGTACAATTTTTTCAAATTTGCACAATTGTTTTAAAACTACACAGTCTTTTGATTTATTTTAATTAAACATGATTTTAAATAATTAAATTAAATTAAATATTATTTTTTAGTTCGTTTTATTAATTATTTGAATACTAAACTATATTTTAAAATATTTTTAATTTTTAGTATAAAAGAACGTTTTTGTTAAAATTTTTACACTATAAATCAGTGTAGATTAAATTTATTAAATTATTTAATTCGTTATAAATTAACTTTCTTTAGCAAACATTTATTTTTAAATTAACAAATATTAGTTTTTATCAAAAGATTTTTAAAGGGATTATATGTTTTTTAGAATTGTTATATTAGAATTGTCAGATTCACTTAAATAATAACTTTATTAGGTCTTTAAATTAACCACGATTACTGTACAGCTGCTTTATTCTTATTTGGAATCATCAGGAAAGCATACCTTTCAAGTTCTACACACACACACACATGAACTTGAACCCAGGCCCTATTTGGTGTCAAGCCAGCGCCTTAAACCACTGAGTTACGGGTGAATCACATTGGACTTGTAAATTTATTATTTATAGTCAATCTGATCAATTCTAATTGCCCAGTATTCTCAAATGCTGCTACGTTATTACCGGTTTAGCAAGTGAGAGAACCTTTTCACTAAAACTTTACCATATAGGTCTTTGTATACTGCCAGCTTTCATAGCCTATATAGTACGGTTTGGTTGTATTTATTAGTTATAAATTAATTTGACCTATTGACCTATGCGAACATATATATTTAAATTAACAAATGTTAGTTTTGTTTCAAATTATAGTTATCCAATTACTTTATTCAATTTGCTTAGTTTCTATATAAATTTAAATTACAACTACCGTTAACCGGCCATTAATTTAAAAGCCCCTAAAGCGTAACTTGTATTATTTATTATATAAAGTTAAATAATTAATTAAATAATTGCGAAATTAATATAATTAAATTAACTCCCCTTATTTTTAACAAGATACTAGGCAAAATACAAAAGATATTGTATATTTAAAATAAGATAGTCTAAAGGTAGAGTGCTGTATTCAAATATGGGTGAGAATGAGTTTAAGTACCACAACTATCGACACCAAATGCCAGCCTTTGTTTAGTTATGTTCACATGTCCAATTGCTATCAAGGTTGGAGTTAGGTGAGATAGAGTTGTTTAAAAAATAGTATTATTATTATTACTATTATTATTATTATTATTATTACTATTATTATTATTATTAATATTACTATTACTATTATTATTATTACTATTACTATTATTATTATTATTATTACTATTATTATTATTATTATTATTATTATTATTACTATTATTATTATTATTACTATTATTATTATTATTACTATTATTATTATTATTATTATTATTATTATTATTATTATTATTATTATTATTACTATTATTATTATTATTACTATTATTATTATTACTATTATTATTATTACTATTATTATTATTATTATTATTATTATTATTATTATTATTAGTGTTAGTATTAATATAACCATTATTATTATTATTATTATTGTTGTTACTATTATTATTATTAGCATTGTTATTATTATTATTATTTTAGTATTAGTGTTATTATTATTATTAAGTTACTTTATTTCACATTTAAATATTAAAAACGATTTTACAACATTTAAATAAATTAAATGTTAAGGGTAAATATAATGTTTTACGATTCATTTATTTAACAACATTTTTGTTATCTAAACATTAATATTCTTATGTCATTATTATTTATTCTGTCCTAATTGACATGAAATTTCTGACTTCAATTTGGATAATGTTTAAAAATTTAATAAATTTTGAAACATAATTAAATAATAACATGGAAAATGTGTTTAATGCAACTTTGAACACAAAAATTATATAATTTACTTCCAAAAAAATGTTTACAATATTGAATAAATTACCATGGAAACAATTCCTAAAATATTTACAAATTAGTTGCTTCTAAGTGTTTTACATCCAAATTAAGAATATACTAATAATAAATTAACTAAGAAATGGAACTATGGTATTTATTTGTTAAAATAAAAATTATTATTCTAAAGAATACAAAATAAATTAATTACAATTTAATAAATGTTTTTATTTATAAAATAAAAATTATAATTACAGTTGTATTGGAACAAATAAAGTAAAATTCAACAAATTAAAACAAATTTAGGTTTTATAACAAAAAATTATAAAATTATTTAAAATAATTTGCGAATTGGCAAAATTAAAATAAAGATGCACAAAAGTTGTAAATAATAACAATAAATATAATAATAAACATAATTCTTTTATATATTTTTTGTATACGTATGGTGCTTAATAATTTTTTATTTATTTATTTATTTAATTTAATTTTTACTACTTTGATTGTTTTACGAGAAACATGTCTTTCGGCAGTGGGCATTTTAGCGCAACCGAACGTGGGCCCGCATTTAGTGGGCCGGTGGTGGGATTCGAACCCCGATGCCCATCGAAGTCCAAATTCGAGCGCTGTACCGCTAAACCACCCCGGCACATGTGATTTATTTAAAAAACTGCATTATTTATTCATTGTATTAAATTTTTTTTTTTTTAAAGTTATCTTTTTTTTATAAAACAAATTAATTTTTATTATTTATTATACAGTTAAACTGAAAATAAAAAAATTAAACAATGTTGATTTGAATTTTTAATTAAACATATTTATTAAGTTCGCAAAATATTTGAGTTGTACGTTTTTATTTCTCAAAGGACTTGTTCTAACTGTCCACTACGAAAAGGTGTGCGCACATTCCATGTCCCAACACCGGTTAACTTTTTGACATTGAAGATTTTGCAAATCGAAGATTGAGTTTCCATTCGACTTTCTGGTCTAAACCAAGAGGAGTTATTAAGTAATAACTAATAAATAGTATACTATAAATTTATTGAATTAAAAAATAAACGTCAAAATAATGTTTTTTATACATTAAATATTTAAGTTAATTTTTTTAAATTGTAAATGCTGATTTGTTTTTTATTTAACATTTATATCAGTTTATGTTAATACAAGTTAAATAAATATTTAATAATTTTCTTTAATAATAAATAATTATTTTTTGTTAGTTTAAATCATAGCTGCTCTACTTATTATTTGTTTTAAATTGAGCTTTAAATAAACAATTTTAATATATTGGGTAAAAGTTACATGTCCATTTTGTACAGCGTTATTAATATATTATTATATTATTTCTTTCCGATAATAAAAGTGACAGTAATAATAATAATATTAATAATAAAAATAATGATAATATTAGTACTAATACTACTACTATTATTATTAATAATAATAATAATAATAATAATAATAACATTAGTAATAATAATAATAATAATAATACTGATAATATTAAAAATAATAATAGTAATAATAATAACAATAATTGAATGTTTTACAAGAAATGTTTTTAGTAAAACATTTAAAGTTAGAGTCTAGTTCTGTACTACTAGATCTCCCTGACATCAAACGTTTTTATTTTAAATTACTTAAAATTTAATTTAATTTATATTATAATGACAACAGACAGTAACAAACATAATATTTAATTAAATTGAAATGTTTATATTTTAAGCACGCGTTGAATAAACATTAAAACGTTGACTATATAAATTTATCGATATAATGTTTTAAACATCTTTTTTCAAGATGCATTTATTTGTGTCACAGTGACACACATACTACTAACATTTTGTACAAAGTGCATTTCGGCTAAAACACAAATTTTATTGGCATTAAAAGACAATTTTTTGTTAAATTGCACTAAATCTACATTTGCTAAATGAAACATTGAATCACTCTAAAAACGAAAAACGTGCACGCGGTTGCATTAAATAAACATTTTTCTAAAATATGTGTAAATGTTAAATGAAAACAGTAAATTAAATTTATTAAAGTTTTTCAAACACAAAAATACAACACTTGGTATATGGATATATACGTAAATAGAAAAGCTGTAATGACGTAAAGTAGAAAACGTTGTTCAAAAGTGTTTTATTTATGCAGGTGTAAAATAATAAACATGTATTCAATTATCTGTTTACCACGGCAAATAAATCTGTTGTGTTTGGCACATTTTTACGTAAAGAGCAATACAGCATATGTTAAAGTTCACTTTTCTAAATTTATTCTAATAGACACAAAATTAATTAATAAAACGCAATACTAAAAAATACAATTTAAATATTACATTCAAGAAATTAACGCATATATAATGTGTTAATATATATATATATACAACTCTTACAACAATTACCGCAAAAAAGTAATTATTTAACTAAAACCTCTCTGACAATAACATAGCATACAAGAAAAACGTCACTTCGGTTATAAAATATACAATACTATATAGTAATTGAAAAAAGATTATAACTAAATATATAGATTGTAAGTAAAAAAATTGTATAAAATATCAACTGGTACAAAATCGAAAATGGAGTAAAATGATTAACATGATTTATAACGTCAACTATTAACAAAAATATGGATTACATACAGTTTTTTAGTTACCAAATAATTAAAGATATTACAAAGTTAAAAAAATTCCATAATTTTTGGAATTGTCTTTTTTTGAACAACTTGATTCAGGCGTTTTGGAATGCTGTCGATAAGAGTGTTGATATATTCTTGTTTTATCTCATATTGAACAACAAACCGAATGCGTTTACATAAATCCTCAATTTCAGTATGCTTATTGATGTTACGCTAATAATAAAGGTGTCGTTCACTCCATAATTTACAAAAAGTTAATCTATTATCCTTTTCTTTTTTGGTAATAAATGGCTTAAATTTTAGTGATTAAAGCGTTAAACCAGATTTAATTGCTCTGTTTCTATTTATAGAATAAGTAAAATTGTTTAAACTATTTTTTTGGTTTTTGAAATAGATGATCTAGCGGTACAGCGCTCGAATTCGAACCTCGGTGGGTATGGGTTCGAATCCCATTACCGGCATTAAAATGCGGGCCCACGCGTTCGGCTTCGCTAAACTATGTCCACTGCTGAAAGATGCGTTTCTCGTGCAAACACTCAAAGTAGCACACATAAAATAAATAAAAAAATAATTGAACAACGATTTTATGATCATCCGTAGTAGTCGTTACACGTTCTTTTTAAACATTATTATAATTTCGTGGTTTTTGACCATTAATAATCCGATAAATTGTTGAAAGGTTAACTCTGTATAAATTTGCCAATTTTTTGGGTGAAAATATTTTATTTTTTAATTCTTTATTAACACGATATTCTTTTTCGGTAAGATAAAAACATTTTTTATCACTACTGTCCATTCCACAAACAATGCAATCAGAAAGTAAAATTAGCGGGTGAGCGGAATCTCAATGTTAAACGTAAATAATAAAGTATTCGATTTGCTTTAAAATTTTTATTTAAAATTTTTTAACAATTATTTTTATTTATATAGATTAGAATAATTAAATATTTATTTTGATAATTACTGTGACATCACAATCAGAGCAGATTTGAATATGCATTTAACATCAATTTTAAGGATCAGTTATTATTCATTTTTAATAAAATTAAGCATACAAAATAATAATGGGCTAATTATTATAAAAATGATATAACTTCAACTTATTATCCACGTTTATATAGAAGTAGCTTTTAAAATATGCTGTTTTGGCCGATTCAGCCTTTTTAAATAAATATTATTAAGTATCTATAAATGAATTATTAAGTACTTGACATTGTTTTTAATTCTCAATATTTATTTTTACGAAAAAATAATTGGATATAACAATTAATTTAGATTCACTACTCTTGTAACTTTTTACATTAATTTTTGAAATAGATGTATATATATATATATATATATATATATATGAGTACCTAAAAACTTTATAAAATTATTATTCAGCAAAAAGACATTAACTTAAAACCAAATAGATTTATTATTTAAGTAAATCTGACTATTTCAATCCGACAATTCTAAATAAAATAAAAATTTATTAATAAATATAACTGAACCGTGGTATATAAGACTATTCAACCTGGCAGTATGCAAGGACCTATATGGTAAAGTCCTAGTAGAAGGGATCACTTACTTTATTATTTATAGTAAATGGTTTCAATCACTTGCTAAACCGGTAATGTGTGTAAAACTTGGAATGTATGCACTATTAATGATTCCAAGTAAAAATGTGGAACAGCTGTACAGTTCTCCTGACTGATTTAAAATCAAGTAGATTTATTATTTAAGTGAATTTGACAATTTTAATTTGAACAATGATTATTCCAAATAAGTATTGAAGTATTTGAAGTAAATCTAACGATTCTAAATAAATTCCAGTATCAGTCTAGTATACATTATGAACGTATATATTAATTAAAATTTGGTCAAAGATTGGCATTTTTTAAATTATCTTATCTTTGGTTTTTAAACAAAAAACAAATCTTGGCAACATTTATAAGAACACGAAAACAATTCATTGTGTGTGTGTGTGTGTGTTTGTGCGTTAATGCACTGGTAAGCAATTTTATGTATAATAATTTTGATATAACTATGTACCGCCCATACGTAGTAATCATTGCTATTGAATTAAACTGAAAAACATTATCAAAATTGTTTGTGCAATTGTGTCTCCATTTGCAGCATGTAAATTAAAAATATGATAATTATATGTCTTATTATTGGCCACCCATTGAAAAATGTTTACTAGTGTATTGAACCAAAATATTTTTATTATTTCATGCTTGTACGTGTGTATGTGTGTGTGTAACGTAGAAATAAATTTATAAATTTTTTATTAATGTTTTCAATAATGAGGATATTAAAATTTATAGTATAAGCTAAAATTTCAGACAATTAAATTGGTATAAATTTGGGACTTAATTATGATAAAAATGGTCATAAATTTGAACAAAATATTTTATTAATTTTAAATTAGACATGTTAAAAAAAGATATTCGTTTAAAATATAATTGTGCCAGAATGATCTCGCAGTACAGCGCTTAACTTGGATTTGAATGGGCATGAGTTCGAATTTGACCACAGTCAAAATATTCACTGCTGAAAAACGTTTTTCGTATAACATTTAAAACAATAAAAATGAAGATAAAAAATATTTAGATAAATTATATTTTTATTTATTTAATTTATGTTTGCTATTTTGAATGTTTTGACGGGAAATGCAATTTTCAGCAGTGGACATTTTAACGAAGCCAAACGTGGGGCCCGCATTTTAGTGAGCCCGTGGTGAAATTCGAACCTCGATACCCACTCAGATCTAAATCGAGCGCTGTACCACTAAATTTTATGTAAAATTATAAATATAAAAATTTTTATGGAGTAAAGCATACATTTTAAAAACGTATAAACTGAGCGCACTGACAACCGTAAAACCTTTAAATAGAAAAGCTATTTAAATGAAGAAGTAATAGGTTTGGTATGATAATTGTAAATTTTTTTTTGTTAAAATTCAATTTTTAACAAATGTTCTTTTGATACAGTTTTTACATTTAGGTAAATAGCTTTAGTCTTTAACCGCACTACTAATAACTCCCAACAAGGATATAGCCTATGTACGGTGCATCTGATAATCGACTAATATTAATTTTTAATTATACAAAACGTTCTTAATGTAACAAATTTTTGTACTGTAAATTCAATTTAATTATTTTCATAATGTTAAGAGGGTTTTTATTAATTTTGTATAAATTAGTTATTTATTTTAAGTTTACTAATGTGTACGACAAAGATAAATCGGTGCATATATATTTACATTACTTGGTTTTACAAATTCAATAAAGCAATTAAAATTTCATAGAATAATTGTATTGCATTTAAATAAAAAAATTGTTTTAAGCAATTTAATTTTAAAAAATAATTTTTTTTAATATAATAGATCATTTTTAAAAATAAATTATATATGGAATACTATTACTACTTATAATAAAAAGTAATATTTTCGTTTTTGTAAAATAAAAATTTGAAAATGTAGTACAAGATTTATTATTTAAATTACAAAAAATCGTAAATAATATTCACAGTGTTAACATTTTGTTTTAAAAAATAAGTTTAACAATTTATAAATTTAATTGTAAAAAGTATTATTTTCTAAAACCCAAGTGTGTATATTGTTTTAATGGATAATATATATATATATATATATAAATTTTGACATATATTTTTATTTTCTTGTATTTTGTTTCATTTAAATCAGGGTTTTTATGTTTTTTGTATTGCTATATGCCTGGTTATCAAAAATGGCTAGGAATGACTTTGATTTTTACCACCGGAACTAAATACGGGTTTTTTTTACTTGGTTCTGCCTAATATTCACTTGGTAAAAATATTTTTGACAAAACATTCAAGCAGTAAACACCATATATATATATATATATATATATATATATATATATATATATATATATATATATGGTAGAATGACGCAAGTGTTTAGAGCGCTAAATCTAAAACTGGATAAGTGTAGGTTTTTGAGTCCCATTATTACAACAATTACAAAAATCCTTTTACTTAGAAAAAGCATGGAACAGCAAGATAATAGTAACAATAGGAACAAAAACATCGTTTTATAATTTATAAAAAACACACAGGACAACAAAATAATTCCATATGTTCAAACATTTTGTCAAAATATTTGATTGATTCCATAAACCCTTTAATTCTATTAGATATTATTATATGGTTTTTAACCAAATGTTTTGCAATCTACCCCCAACCTTTCTTTGACTATTATTAATTGTCCATTGTAAAATCGTTCTTGTTGGTTTTTTGGGCGATAAACGTAGAATTTGACTAAATCATTTTTTTGTTTAATTGTAATGATGCTATGTAGTAAACTAAATTTACTTCATTGTTTAAAATGCGATCGCACCAGGTAATTTTTAAAATACCAGCGATGTTAAAATGAGTTTCATTACTAACTTTAAATTTGGGCCTTTGTTTAATTTCATTTCTTATCCACAGGCTGAAATACATTTAAGTAATAAAAACTGTATATATATATATATATATATATATATATATATATTGTTTATTTATACTGTTTTGTCTTTTGCTCATCTTATTCAATTAGCCTAATTTACCGGTACAATTAATATTATTTTTGTAATAATGCCTCTTTACAAAGATTTACAAAACCAATTAATTTTCTGTCGTGTGTTGTTTCTTCTAGACAAGTGACCACATTTCATAAGGACATAACTTAAAGTGTCTTTTTACCATTATAAATGTTTGTTTTTGGCTAAAACAAAAACCCAAATCAATCGCTTTTTACTCAGTGTATAAATTATTATTATAATGTAGGTAAACTTAGGAATTTATAGATATTAATAGCATTGTACGAATTGCAGACTACATAAAAATATTCAACTTTTTAAACTTTGATAATGTTCTAATTTAAATAAAAAATGTAACATTTATTAATTTTGTTATGTTTATTGTAAAATTTAATTCAATAAATAATATTTTTATTATAACAAACATGATAAAAACATATTCGTATATGCAAATTTATAACTAAATTGTTTTATACTACTTTATTGTGGTTTTATATTTAAAATGTTTAAGAAAAATGATATTTAAAAGAAATTAGGCATGTAACACATTTAGTACCAATAAATAAATTAAAACCCTATTTGTTACAATAGAGACAGTGCAATAATAATTGGTTAATGTTAATTTAATTCAAAATTTAAAACTGTACGTTAGATTACAATGTATTGTATAATATTATTAAATAAAGAGAAGTCCTTATATAACTAGGTTGCTGTTTTTAAAATTAATTTTCTTTATTTGATTTCGTATAGAAAAAAAGGCAAATCATTATAGCTATTAAAGTGGTTTGACGTAGGATGCTCTTCCTGCAACAAATCCTTTAGACTTGGAACTGCCTAGATTGGTTCATTTCTAATTTTCTCAAGGCAGAATTTTACTATATAATAATTAATAAAATGTTGTTTACTAATTTTTCAAACTCTAAATATAAACAAATTTTAACCTATAATACTTTGTCAACTTTTCTTATTACTTTTTTTAAGGTATGGTTGTTAAATCAATGTTTTCTTTAGCAAAATAAAGTTGTTTTTAAAATTTACTTATATTTTTATATATTTATTTATTTAACTGTCATTATAAGGTTGTTTTTTAAAAATAAATAACTATATAATAAAACATTTTTTTCTTGATTAACTAAGATAAAAATTATTTTTGTAACAACCAAATCTTTCAATAGTAGCATAATCTTGGTATTATTGTATATTTTGTCCAATCAAAACCAACTTTATTTCTTATTGGTTAACATTGAATCAATTATTATTAGTAGCAATAATAATAATAATAATAATAATTATTATTATTATTAGTATTAATATTATTACCATATATTTGTATTTCTGGAAAATAGGATTTGCACAAATTAAATGCCTATAATTCTGTTCCAACCAATCAAAATATGTTAATAAATAGCCGTTTGCTTTCAAATACACATTATTCGAAACAGCAAGTCACAAATCCTTCCAATCATTTAAATTCAAATTGCCAAAATTTAGCGCCCACTAGTACAAATCATGTTATTTTGAGAAAACCTCTCAACAAACCGGTAACGAGCACGAATGCGCAATATAGAAAATCCATGTTTGAACAAGTAGAAAGTAGTTTGAATTTGTCCAACAAGATTGATTATAAAAATCAAACTTTACTAAATCATACAAAAAATTCAAACAACGGCACTATGGCATTGCCACAACGGTTTTCTGCAAATGACGTAAAGTTGAAAAATGTGGAATTTTACAATAGCAAAGGACTGAAAAAATTCGAACCGCATCAAACGCCCACAAAAGATCAGAAAACAGTTCATTGGGTCGATTATACAGGTGAGGTTTAAATTAATTAAAATTTATTACGACAAGCTAAATGACATTAATATTAATTTTTTTATGTAAAAATATTAACAATAGTTTGAAACATGATAATCTAATTTTGAAAATGTGCTTTAATAAAAAATTGATTTTTTATTCATGGCAAACACATTTTATGCTTGATAAATTAATGCAATTTATAGATTGACAAGTATTAAAACATTTTAAAAAATAGGGATTTTATGGGGAATGTTTGAATGTTTTAATAAAAATAGTTCCTCAGCAAGTAAAAATTGAACACAATTAAACAAGAGTTTTTATTTATTAATTTATTTTTATTTTATGTTTGCTACTTTAAATGTTTTACGAGAAACGCATCTTTCAGCAGTGGGGACATTTTAGCGAAGCCAAACGTGGGCCTGCATTTTGGTGGGCCGGCAGTGGGATTCGAACTCCGATGCTTACCGAGGTCTAAATTCGAGCGCTATACCGACAGACCATCCCGGCTAATAGTACAATAAATACTTTGTTAGATGATAATGTCTATTCTATTTTATTATTTTTATTTGATTAAAATGAATTAATTACTTCTATTTAACATGTTTGTTGGGATGGGTATTTTAAATGGTTTTATGTAAAACTACATTTTACAAAATAGAAAACATTCTATACAGTCAACTATGTGCTGACATTGTATGTTGCAATAATTTAGTGGTACAGCGCAAAACTTGAATTTGGGTGGGCATAAGGCACTCAATGTGAGTCCTTGTTTGACCTTGTCAAAATATCGATTTTACTGACAAGTATTTAAAAAAGTGCAATATATTTAGTACAATTAACTGACAAGTTGATTTTTAGTTTCAACTATGGAATTATACTTTTGTCGACAAAAATACATTGGCTACTGAATGCGTTTAATAAAATTGTATTGCGTTACATTTCTACTAAAATATTAATTTTAAAAACGTTTAGTGTAGTTAATATAAAAATTTGTTTTTTGCATAATTGTAAAATATTCTATTCCAATGTACACACTTACTTGGCGCCGGAACAAGGGTAATCGCAAATGTTTTGGCCCGCAGGCAAAGACTCGCCATTGCACTTCGGTGCTTTGAAGACTTCAACGATCACTAATCGACCTTGATCGGACGTGTAGTTTTTGCCAGTAGAAAGATTTAGGGTTATCCCATGCTATGGCTGGGATGGTCCAGCAGTACAGCGCTCAAGTTGGACCTGATTAGGCATAGGTTTAAATCCTACTACCGGCACAAACATGTGGGTCCACGTCCAGTTTTGTGCAAATGTTCCCACTGCTAAAAAATGCGTTTCCCGTGTAAAACATTCAAAGTGGTAAACATAAATAAAATAAATATCAAATGATAGTTATGGAATAAATTGAGTTATTATTTATTCATTTATTTTAATTTTATATTTGCTACTTTGAGTGTTTTACAAGAAACGCATCTTTTGGCCGTGGACATTGTAGTAAAGTCAAACGTGGGCCCGCATTTTAGTGCCGGCGATGGGATTCGAACCCATATCCACCGAGGTCCCAAGTCGAGCGCTGTACCGCTAGACCACCCCGACACTTTATTTCCCCCTAAATACAATTAAAATAATATTTAAAAGTAAAATAGCTTAATTTTATAAATAATTGTTATTTTTTCTAATTAAACAAGATTTTAAAAGTTTTTATTTTATTTTTATTATTTTCGAAAGTATAAAATTAAAAAATATATTATAATTGTTTCAAAAAATAATAGGGTTTTACAAAGGTTTTTATTCTATTTTTTAACAACCTTTTCATACATAAAATATGACTATATTTTTGTATACACTTTAAAATTATTTCACAAGGTATGCAGTAAAATCAAGTTAAAATAACTTTTTATGATATTAAAAATTATTAAATTGTTTAAAATAAATACATAACTTTTCAAAATAAACAACAAATATTTTTCCCTAAAAATACAATATTTAATATGTTCTTTTAAACAATAAACATTGTTGAACGTTTATTGTTTGGATACTTAATAAACAACATTTTTCGGCAAGTAGAAAGTTTTGATAATTTAATCAAATGTGTCTGAGTAGTCTAGCGGTAAAGCGCTCTGTCCATAACCTGGTTTTGAATCTCACCGGCCGGTTTTGCTAAATTGTTCACTGCTTTAAGTTGCGTTTCCTGTCAAACATTTAAAATTTTACAATTTAATAATAATAATAATAATAATAATAAAAACACATTGTAGTGTCGGTAATGCTGAAGTCAAATCCACGTATTGGCGGCTTTTAACTTTGTCACATTACTCGAGAACAACTTTTAGCGATTTCGTTGTCCAATTTTATTTGAAACTGTACATTCAAAAATATTATTTTATTTTATTTATTGATTAATATTTATTAACACTATGTTTTACAATTTTTAACTTTAATCAGTAAATATAGAGATTTATAAACAATGCAACTTGTGAAAAACTTTGAATAAAATCAAAGTTAAATAAATATATAGTTTAAACTTGTAACAAAATAACATATTTTATCTTATTTTTAACATAAATACATGCAAACTGATATAGATTTTATTCTTTTTTATTATTTGTTTATGCAGATAAAAATTTTGAATGTTGTTTTTTACAAATCAAAACAGAATTGTCATTTGGCTTATTTACTTACAAGTGTAAACAATATGCTTAAAATATTTTGTGAGATTGCTAAACAAATAATAATATTTTTGCAATTAAAAAAAAATAAAACCTTTTTTAAATAAAAGATTATATGACTTATCAAATGTAACTAATTTACATAATCAATAAATTTGGACTTAATAAGACAGTTGATTAAGAATTGAAAATAATAGTAAATGTAAAAATTAGATTGGTTGTAGTCTTGTGGTACAGTGCTCGGTTGGATTCCTGCCACCGGCACCATATTAATCACATTTTATTGCTCACATGTAACAGCAAAACGTAACTAATAACTGTCGTTGGCTATTAAGTTTGATAAAATATTATTGTATACATATAGAATTAATTTATTTTTCGGTTGCTTTAATTCAAAATTAAATGCTTAGTATTATATAAAAAATATATTTAATGCAATTAAACAGAATACAAACAATGTTATACGATGTGGGAAAAAAAATTAATAAATCTAATTTTTAGTAAATAATAAATTTGACAAAAACTATAATCACGTGAAAAATTTTTGTGGTTGTGTGTTTTTTCTATTGCTAGAGTGATTTTTTTAAATGTAATGTAAATTTTGCCAATACATACATACAAGTATTGAAAAAAAAATTATTCATGTATATTAAAAGTTTACATTTCTAATTTATAGTTATATTGCCTGCGAAAATTGCTTTTAAAGCTAACACATTTAACATAAAATGTTAAAAATACATTGAAAAAAATTACAGTATCTAAAGTTGTGCACAAAGCATCTAAAAAGCAAATATATTGTACCAAAATTTAAATATGCAAGTACATTGTAAATATTTAAAATTAAAAACGTGTTATCTGTTTTAAAATGGATCATACTTATTATTAATATTTGAAGCGCTACAGTGTTTAACTTGTACTTGGATAGGAACAGGTACAATTGCTACTACCGGTACTAAATAGGAGCCCCCATTCGGTTTCGCTAAAATGTTCACATGATGAAACATGTTTTCTATAAAACATTCAAAATAGTAACAATCAAAAACATTTATTATGTTTATTATATCATTATTATAATGTATTATTATAATCATTATTATTATTATTGTTATTATTATTATTATTACTATTAATATTATTATTATTATTATTATTATTATTATTATTATTATTATTATTAGTATATTATTATTAGTATTATTATTATTATTATTAGTAGTAGTAGTAGTAGTAGTAGTAGTAGTAGTAGTAACATTACCATTAGTTTATTAAAGTATATTCAATATAATTAAATACAGATGTAACTCCATTAATATAGGCAAAATAAAATGCAAAATAGGTAAACTAATAAAAAAATTAAGTTCTACAATAATAAGTACAAAACACAAGAACCGAAGTTGACAATAGTTACTAGTAGTGCAATATCGGACCATAACATATATATATATATATATATATATATATATATATATATATATATATATATATATATATATATATATATATATATATATATATATATATATATAAAAACAACTAATTACAAATGCTAACCAGGTAAAAATTTATAATAAGATTTAAAATTAAATTGTATTTTGGTAATTTCTTAAAATGAATGACAAGTTGTAAATGCTACTACTATTATTATTATTATTATTATTATTATATAAAATTTTAAAACTATATAATAGTAATATTTTATTAAATACGTACTATATTTTTAAAATAAATTAAATGTGAATAGAAAAATAAATTTAAAGTAATAAAAAATTTTAAAAATTAAACACGGATTTTCAATTGACATTGTATTATATATATATATTGATTCTCAAAACGTACTTAATTATTTTAACGCTTTAAGGTTAAAATTTAATCTAAATGTTTTAGAAAATTGAGTTGGGAACAAAAATGTGTAGAGCTGTGATCTGAATGATAAAGGGCGCTCCTTTATGACTATATCGACAATTTCTAACGAAAATGAAAACGCTGTACAGTCTTCTTGTAAGATCAAATAAAGTAGATTTATTATTTAGTAAATTTGACATTTTAATAATGTACTACATATAGTAACAACAAAATTAGAAGTAAGCATAGTACAAAAAATATTTATATTGCTAAAATAAAAAAATTAAATATTTTAGTTTATCTCAATTAAAGTTCCTTTTCTATTTCTAGATAATCACTGGAAATATACACATGCAATTAAATTATTTTTGGTACATATACAATAATAATTATTACAAAACCATTTAGCTTTAAAATGAGCATGGGCCATCAGTAACAGTGTAAACAACAACAAAGTAGCATAATTTATATGTTTGAACATTTTACCAAAATGTTTGTTTGAATTACCTTAAAAAATTCATTTCAACTTTATTTTAGCCAAATTTTTTGTGGTCTGTTCGAGCATTTCTTTTGCTATCAACAATTATCGATTGCAAAACCGTTTTTCCTAATTTTGCAGGTGGCCAACTTATAATTTGATCAAGTAATTTTCTGACAATTAAAAATTGAACTTTTTTTTATTTTTCAATCAACCTTATAATCTAGAATGTGCATTCAATCTTTTGCGGTTGTTTGCCGGAATGTTTCTGTAGCAATATCATTTTTTACACAGACCAGACTGATCAAGTTACGCTCAAACTCTCCTCTTTTATCTAGGCTTTAGGACTGTCTAGATTGCTTTATTTCTAATAATTTCTAAGCGGAGTTATATATATATATATATATATATATTATTGTACTTAGTAAAAAAATATATTCACTATTACACAATAGACAAAAAATGTTACACCACTGTTATAAGCAAAAAAATGAGAGACCAAAATGATATAAAATTATACATAAAATTATATATGTTTTAAAAAAACAACGTTTTGCCAAATTATCAAAACATTACACTGAAAACTAGGAAACACAATGAAAGTACTAATATAAAATGACTTATGGAAACCACGTTTTAGCAAGTAGACATTTGTGCCCGGGTGGTCTAGCGGTACAGCGCTCGATTTGGACCTCGGTGGGTATCGGGGTTCGAATGCTACCACCGGCCCACTAAAATGCGGGCCCACGTTTGGCTTTGCTAAAATGTTCACTGTTGAATGCTGCGTTTCCTGTGTAAAACATTCAAAGTAGCAAACAAATAGTTTTTTTTAATTAATAATATCGTGACGGTCGAATTCCGGCCTATATCTATCCAGTTTTAAATCTACCAACTTTTTTCATTTCGATATGTTTGTAATTGAATAAAATATGCAAAATAAATTTATTTTCAATGTTAGCGTTTTGTATAATATATTGATTTAGATATTTTATACTCTAAAGTAATTATTTAAAGTAATATACCAAATATTTTATTTGTGATGATTTTATTATATGTAATTTTGAAATGTCTTAAAGCAATGTTTACCATATTATTAGTATTTTTATAACTCTTATTGCTTTCATGTTTTTTTAAAAAACATTTATCCGCAAGTAAACATTTTAGCAAAGCCAAATAAGAAGGTACTTTTAGTCTGTAGAAGTATAAATCTAGCGCTGTACCGCTAAATTACCTCGGCAACTGTACAAATATTTATTTTATTTTTTATTATTAAAATTATTTACGATATTGTGTTTTATAGAACTGACAACAAATGTCATATAACATTTCTAAAAACATATAATCTCTTAAAAACCCATTGTTAAAAATAACCGAACCGTACTATATAGGCTATTAAACCTGGCAGTATGCAAGGACCTATATGGTAAAGTCCTAGTGAAAAGGTTTTCTTTCACTTGCTAAACCGTTAGTAACGTAGCAGCATTTGAGGACACTGGGCAATTAGAATTGATCAGATTCACTATATATAATAAATTTACAGGTCGAAGGTCATCCACTCGTAGCTCAGTGGTTTTAGGCGCTGGCCTGACACCAGATAGGGCGTGGGTTCAAGTTAATGTGTATACAAAACCTGAAAGGTATGCGCTGCTAATGATTCCAAATAAGGATGAAACAGCTGTACAGTGCTCCTGGTTTATTTGAAAACCTAGTAAATTTATTATACAAGTGAATCTGACAATACTAATATAACATTTCTAAAAACATATAAGCCCTTAAAAACCCATTGTTAAAAATTTCAGATTAACAAAGTTTAGTTTTCAAAAAAATGATAATGGATTAAGCTTATGTATTAATGTATGTCAATTTTCCAACATCAATTATTCCAACATCAACCTTGAGCGCAAACATCAACAAACATTAATTTTTTATTTGCTTTTAGTTGGCAAACGGTTTTCAATCTATTTATTTCCTAATCTTATTGTTTTAGAATTGATTTTGTCAAGTAATGTTTAGAATGCATTCAAGAAACTTGAAATAAAAACTTTTGGTATTTTGCAAAGCTTGCATTTTGCTTGTACGCTTCACTCGTATGCACAATTGTAAAATTACTAATAATGAATACATCAACAAAATGAAATTGATTTATGATTGCATTATTGGAATTGTTAAATTTACCTAAATAATAAATCCATTTGGATTCAGTCAACTAAGAGCATTGTACGGCTGTTTCATCCTTGTTTGGCATTATCAACAGTACGTACCTTTCAAATTTTGCATATAGATAAACTTGAACCCATATCTTATCTGGTGTCAGGTCAATGCTTTGACTACTAAGCCACGTGTAAGTGAAATTAACGCTGTAAATTTATTATTTATAATAAATTTAATTAATTCTAAATGCTCAGTGTGCTCAAATGCTGCTACATTGCAACCGGTTTAGTAAGTGAGAGAATCCTTCCACTAAGACTTTTACCATATAGGTGCTGACATATTGTGGAGGTTTAATAGCCTATAGGGTACCGTTCGGTTATATTTATTTATGGGTTTCTAAAAGTGAATTATTAAATTTGTCCAATTTACCTTAATGTTGTTTGTAGATAATAAAACATAATGATGTTGAATCCGTTCTATGAATAAAGTGTAGTTCATTGTCTAAATTTAATTTTTTCAATTTATTTATTTGTACTACTTTGAATGGTTTGAGGCGCAAAATGTGTATTTTTCAGCAATGAACATTTTAGCAAAATCAAACATGAGTCAGCATTTAGTGGGCCGTTAGTGAGATTCGAACCCCGATGCCCACCCACGTCCAAGTCGAGCGCTGTACCGCCGAAACCATCCTGGCAACTGTCAGTTTTTGTTTGTTTTTATCAATATAATTTCGAAGATATGTACAAACAAGGACAAATTTTATACTTTATCCACTAATCTTAATGGATATGGAATTGGTAAACATCAGATTTTGTTGTTATAAAATTTCTAGCAAATCAAAAATCACAACTTTAATTGATTCTCCTTTTTCAAGCTGTATGTTACAAAATAAGATTGCCTTTTGCTATAGGGTTATTGTAGAAAACAATAAACAAGCCAAAATAAATATTACAAATTATATCTCTACGTAACATAAATTAAAAATAGACGTTCTTACAAAATATTTGTTTATTTGAAAAAAAATTATTTTTCTAAATTGTATTTTGAAATGATTGTTTATTATTATTTTTTGTATATTAATTTTTTTATTAATCATTGTGTATCTTGGGATTAATTAGCAAAACCATAACAACATTAAACAGTTATGTTGTATTTGAAAAATATTCAGTAAAATGATTAAAACAGTTTGTAAACAATTTAAATTATTAATACAAGTAAGTTGCCAAAATAATAAAGCAATATACTACTTTATTTATTTATTTTCACTACTTTGAATGTTTTGAAACGGGAAATGTGCATCATTTAGCAGTGGGGACATTTTAGCGAAGCCAAACGTCCGCCTGCATTGTAGTGTCGGTGGTGACCTTTAAACCTCCATGTCCAAGTCGAGCGCTGTACCGCTAGACCTCCTCGGCACACTTTGTTTGTACATTAAAACTCGTTGGTTAGTATTTTTGTTAATAGTGCTCTGTTCTGTTCTGGCATTTGAATTCTGTGTACCAATTTTTCTTTACAATAAATAGTTGAGGCGACCAACAAACTGGACTTTAATTCGGATGGGCATAAATTTGAATTAGACTACTAAAAACTTGTCGTTCTGTTTTGCCAAGTGTCTACTTGTTGAAACAACAAAAAACCACAAAATATTGACATTAATATAGGTTAAAAAATTAAAAATTATAATTGTACCAATCCGGTTCTAGTTGGCTTGGTTTACAAAGATTAAATATACAATTGAAGACTTTAGCACAGTGGGGAATGAGGGGGGGATTAAAATGTAGTGTAAATTCAAAATGTCAAACTGTTGCCCAATAGTCATTGCGGAAAAAAGAGCAATTGAACTCCAAATGTTAGCCAGAATCTTTACAACACTTAAATATTTTAAAGTTAATTTTAAGCTTAAGTGCAATGTGTCGGGGTAGCACACGTGGCTGAAATTTGTAGTCTGCACAATAAGAATTTAATTTCCCCCATTTTATGTAATGGCAAATTTGGCAGATTGTGAGGCTTAAAACTGACCTTGAGTTTGACAGCCGGCGCTCTCCGTTTTTTTAACTTGTTTTACGAGAAATGCATTTTTCAGCAGTAGACATTATAGTGAAGCGGAACGAGGGCCCGCATTTTAGTGGGCCGGTGGAGAGATGCAAACCCCTAGGTCCAAATCGGGCGCTGTACCGCTAGATCACCCTCCCCCCCAATTTTGCTAAATTTTTAGTTAATAAAGAGTATATAAAAATTTGAGTAAATCATTGACAAACGAAAATATTGATTGTAGGTTTTTAACTAACTATGTCAAAATATTTCAGTCTTATATAAATGCTTCTTATAAATTAATTCAAACACTAATTTTTAGTCAAGGAATAAAACGTTTTAATTATTTTAGACGTTTAAGTTTTAATAATTGTTAAAATATAAAAATACATTGGATAATAAAATTGTTATAATAAAATAACATTGTAACATATTGCATTTATGTGGCCAATAAAATATTATTTTAATACATTTATATTAGTCAACTTAAAAAAATACTGACATGTTTACTAATATATACATTTTTGTGTGTGCAAAATTTTCACAAAGCCATAAAATTTGAAAGTAGCAAATGGTATTTTTAAAATAACAATCTAAATAATGAAAATAGTTTTTATTTGTTTTTAAATTCAATTAATAGCATTTCAATTGGTATTGTTGCAAAGGATTAACGTCCCACTAACATTATTAACAATAACAATTTGCTAATTTTACAAAATTTAAATTAAAAATATTTATTCGAAAATTATATTCATATATATACTAATAAGTAATAAAGTTGTATAACAATGAGTTTGTTTATCATTAATTTCAGATATTTAAATATTATGCTATCAAATTAAATGTGTAATAAACAAAATTGTTATTTTATTTTAGAAGTGTCAACTGACAACACTTAGTATTTTGAATTGCTGTACATATATATATATATATAAACAAACCAATTAATGCATATTAGTTGTTTGAAAAGTGCATAAAGTGTATAAAAGTATTTGTTCATTTATTTCTATTACAAATGTCATAAACAGATATTGTACAGCATATTTTCAATGTTTAACAAACTTATTGACAGTATCTGTGTCGATTTTAGGTTGTATAGTTATTATTTTTAATAAATAATACACCTATTACGCAATATATAGAAAGATAAACAAATATCTATTGTGCTTTTAAATTGCATTGTATGTTGTATTATTATTATTCATTCATTTTGGTTGGTGACGTGGTCACCTCTTCATTATTTTCTATACGATATATACGATATATAAACGATCGACTTCGATGGCTTGGTAAGCGTAACACAAACGTAGAGGAATAACAACAGTTTCTAGCTAATAGACAGCATCCTTGTTATGTCGATACTGTTTGCAAAGATTGAGGCAACCGCCTGATTTTTTGTTAGGGTTATCTTCTTCAGTCCAACCTTTTAAGTATTTTCGGTGTATAGATGCACCCAACGGCCTTAACGGAAGCCCAGCTATACCGCTGTGCACTCGGTCCCTGTTGTTATTAGTCTAGATGCCTATCAGCACCTAGTCCAGAATGCATCACGTGAAGGAGGAACAGTCAGGAATATCACCATCATTGGAAAGTGAGACTTTATAAACATTGCTTAAATCTTCAGGATCATTTTACTATTATTATTATTATTATTATTATTATTATTATTATTATTATTATTATTATTATTATTATTATTATTATTATTATTATTATTATTATTATTATTGTTATTACAAAACCTTTTTGTTTTAAAAATAAGCATAGGGCAAAAAACAGGAACAAAATCCTATAATTTAAAAAGAATAAGAGAATACAATTTTGTTGTATATATTTAAACATTCTGCTAAATGTTTTGTTTGATCCCCCATAAAACATCCATTTCAATTAGATCTTTCCAAATAGTTCTTAGCCAAGTTGTCTTTTATCTGCCAACATTTCTTTTATTATTTTAAATCTATTCATGTTAATCTTTTGGATCGTCAACGTAAAATTTAATCAATTGATTTTCTGTGCCTAATGGTCAACTTATGCAACATTACCGTAGATTAATGACAATCCTTCTAGTTCAAGTAAAGTATCGGGGATGCAAGCAATTTTTTGCTAACACCAGACGTTTCCAAATTGGTTTTTTTTATCCCAAAAAAATCAATTTTTGTGCTTTTTCTTTAACAACAATATATTTTGAAAAAGAATTGTTAAGCTTACATTTTAAATTGCAAATTGGTAAAGAGATTGAAATTTATTTTTAATTGTACAATTTATTTTAATTTATTAGAAATGTTTTTGGTTAAAGTAACATTTTGGACAACAAATAAACTTTCACTAAATACACAGCAGCTTCGGACTGTTCTTTTTTTCCAAGAAAATCGTTTTTTGTTATGTTTTCTAAAAGAAAATTGGGAATGTTTATGTGTTAATTCCCTGATCTTTCTAACAGGCACTGTAGCGCTGATTGTGGTAAAGTTGTTGTTTTTTATGGATACAAACAAATATTACATTCTTTGAAATAAAAAACAATTCATGGAAATCTTAATTATAAGTTTGGTACATACTAGTGTTAATTAACTGAATTTATCTAAATAAAAATTAAACTCTACTTTATTTTTATAGTATATTGATATTTTTTAAATACCAAGTTTAAATATAAAATAAATTGTATTTCTTAAAAATTCTTTTTTTAATATTTGAAAACATGTATATTAAATTATTTTATTAAATATTTTTATTTCTGAAATTCAAAATTTATAAAAATAATTCAAAATTGTTACATTTAAAAAAATATTAATATACAGTTTTTATTTTACATTTTAAAAATTAATTTATATACTTACTTTTACCTGAAAGGGTCGTTTAAATGGGAAAAATCTATTTAATAACAAGAAACATTAAGGTCAAAATTTAATTGACAATATATTGTCTTTCTCTTTCCCTGTATAACTCTATCTGTGTGTATAAAACTGGACTAAATTTAATTTCCTAAAATAATTGAAAAAAAAGAGATGAAATCTTTAAATAACTAAAGGATTTTTTAATTTGTATTTATATAATTAAAATAAAATTAATAATACTTTTCTACTTTAGTATCATTGTTTACAATACTACTACTACTAATAATAATTATTATTAAGTCACCTTAATTTATTAAAAGTTTAAACATTGAAAAACAGATAATTTTGTTTAATATATTTTTATTATTTTAAAATTCTAATGTAGCAATTAAAAGTAAATCATTTATTTATTATTAAAATTATTATTATTTAAATATTTTTATATTAACATTTATCACAGTTGTTCAATTAACAAATGCGGAATGCAAATAGAGCAAAAAAATAAATTTTGTAAAACTATTTTTAATAAAATCGGCAAACCGGTCAAGTTTTAAAACTACTTTAGTGCAAAAAAGTGTAGTAGTGTAATTTACATGTTATCTGGCATTTTGTTTTGAATTATTGTTTTAAATTAAAATATACAAATACACAGTAACTTTAAACAATGAACAAAAGGTTGGAATACTGGACAAGGAATAATGGATTTAACTCCTACTATCGACACACATTTAAGCAGTACAAAGCAAATAAAAGCATTTCGCATTTTGCAACACAACTTGTACTTTAATTGTTTTACACGGGAAACGCATCTTCTCAACAAAGTCGAACGTGGACCCGCATTTTAGTGGGCCGGTAGTGAGATTTGAACCTCTCCCCCATGTCTATCAGATCCAAATCAAGTACTGTACGGTTAGACCACCTCGGCACCAATAACAAACACTGAAACTTGTAATTATTTATTAGCTAAATAGTTTATAGCGATTAGTTTTACATCCATTCTACTTAATTTATAATACATTTTAAAAATGCTTTGTTTGGTTGTAAAATATCTATTATATAGTCAGTTTTATGTGCTATTAAAATAACTAATAAAAATATTGAACATTGCGTAAATGTAGCAATTCAAAATAATTTTTTTAAATAAGATTAAATTTTGAAAATATTTTCTTTAATGTTTTGTATTTTACAAAAAAAAATAAACAGGTAAATAAAAATTAACAAATATTTCGTTGTAAGGTTTGCATTGGACTAATTTAGAATTTGTTGATAAAATATTTTTAAATGTCGTGTTGACAAAGTCGAAATTTAGGATTAAAAAAATTATACTTGTTAAAAAACGGCGAAAAGCAATTTTTGTGTTAATTTTTTCATAAAGATACGTTTGTCAAAAAAACAATTTTGTCCTACACATAATTAGTTTTGAATTCAATTATTTACACTTACAATTTTTAATTGTAAATATGGTACATATGTATTGCAATGTAACTAAACAGTGTAGAGTAATGGTGTAACGTAGTTAGAAAAAAACATTAAAAAAAAATATTTATACACAATTTTAAAGTCTAAATGTAGGTAATTATTGACCTACAACACATAGTACGTTGATAAATTGTCATGTAAAAACAAGTTACACGTATTGCACACGCTGTGTTTGTTTGGTTTTTTTTACACAAATTGCACATAATTTTTATTTTTTTGAATATGTCACAAATTGTAAACAGTTGTTTATAATTCAATCAATCAATTTTGATGCTAAAATAGTTAGCAAATAGCAAAGTAACTGTAAAAACAAACAAATGTTACTTCAAGTTTTATAAATATTAACTGTTCCTGCTTGAATCTACCTATTCTTAACGCGCGTTGTGTAAAGTAAATAAAGATGAGTGTCGAGTGTTGACAAATAAAATTTAATTCTATAAATTGTGCATAATTGTTCAATCGATAAGAATGATGTACAAAATTAGGTACTGGTGTTCGATTGGAAACGGCAAATATTCAATGTTGCCCAGTGTTTAATCGTGAGTAGAATGACGTTAAATTAAACTGAACAAAATTGTAATAATTAGCTACTATTCCAATATACAAATAATCGCATTTGTTATAATTTTGCGTAAACAAATGTGGTGCAACTTGTAAATTTGAGTCATACAACTGGGTTATTTTGACAATTTTCCACCTGGTAAAAAATTTGTTTTTTAAAACGCACATTTTTGAAAATTAGACTAGCAAAAACAGAAAAAAGACGACAGTTTATACAAACTACAACAGAAAGTGAAGAAATGGTTCCAGTAGCAGGGTTGAATTGAAGCATAGAAAACAAAATTTTAATGTGTACATTTGTAATATGAAAAAATGAAAGTATAATTACATGGACCAATATGCTTTTTGAAGTAACAGAGATATGAATGAATGAATTAATTAATTAAAATAATTTTTTATTCAATTTTTTTGCTTAAATATTTCAGTAAAGTCAAATAGAAACCCGTCTATACAGGAACGATTGTTCTACTTACTAGTTCAAACACTGGAGGAAATATTATTTAAACTATTTTGTACCAAAAAAATAAATTACAATGCTTTGAACACATAATAAGAAAGCATTTAATTTCATTTTGCAACACGATGGTTCATGTTTCTGCATTAAATTTGATTAAAAATTTCAATTTCTTGTATGTATAAACGAAATATGAATAAATTCCGCACATGTAATTGAAAACAAAATGTTTTCAAAATTAACCACTTTTAGACACATTTATCTATAAAGCAAAAAATTAAATTTGAAACAATTAGAACATTTTCCAATTTATTAGAAAACCATTTTTTGGTTTATTCTATGTAGAATATTAACAAAAAAATGTTTTTGTTTATATTAAATCTGTATGCAACTTGCATAAACTTGTGGCATGCACAAAACTGATGCATTTGTTTATAAACAATATTTAACTTAGAATATATCCATTTTAATTACACAATATGTGCACCGTCTATTATTTTTCTCGTATATATATATATATATATATATATATAATTTTGCATTAATGAGTTTTTTTCACATTTTTGTTTATTTTGTAGATGCAAGTGCAATAAACAGTAACAATCGCAAGCTAAATAATAGTATCAATAATAACCAATTTGATAATAATTCTGATGAAAGTTATTTAAAACTACAAAAATCAATAAACAATCTAAATTTAACCGAAAACTTGCCAAAGGTACAACATATACGTATTATTAATATTATATATGTTATACAAAACCCTTTTGCTTTAAAAATAAACATAGGGCAATAAGACAACAAGTACAACAAAACAACAACAACAATAACAAAGTCTCGTTGGCATTGAAGATTCTGCAAATCGAAAATTGAGCTTTTTTTCGGCTTTCACTCAACCCTGTCATCTGTGTAACTCTGTCACCCAGATACGTACAATCATTTCTTTGTCGTTGTTTGCCAGAATGGCGTCCTTTTGATTGCTTCCGTAGCAGTATAAACTTTTTACAGAGGTCAGGTTGTTAACCTTGTGCGCTCAAACCCTCCTCCTTTATCCAGGTTTGGGACTGGCTAGATTAAATCATTTCTGATTCAAACTAGGCGGAGTTACATATACGTATATATAGTATTATTTAAATATTAAAAAATTAAAATCATAATAAAATTAGAATTATTAATATAGCAAAGTTGAATGTTTCTTTGCACCAATTAATTTGTAAAATGTATTTTTTGAAAATTATAATTGGAAAACTTACAAAATAAGCCGGTATTATTATTATTATTATTATTATTATTTTATGTTCACTACTTTGAATGTTTGCATAGGAAACGTATCCTTAAGCAGTAGACGTTTTAACGAATCTGAAGAATGAGCCCGCATTTTTGGGCCCGGGGTTGAAATTCGAATCCCGCATGGGGAAATGAGACGACAATTACAGTAAAACAACAACAACAATAACAAAGTCTCGTTGGCATTAAATATTCTGCAAATCGAAGATTGCACTTTCTTTCGGCTTTCACTCAACCTTGTCATCTGGTACCTTTGCCATCCAGAAATGTTGTTTGCCGGAATGACGTCATTTTTCATTGTTTCCGCAGCAGTATAAATTTTTACAGAGGCGGTACATATACTAAAATTGGAACATTTAAATAGTACTGTAATTAATTTTATTTAAGTGTAACAAATAAATAATTTCACATTTTCTTGTCCTTTGTACACGGCAATTTATTTTTGTAAATTGTTTTCTTTGTTGTTCTTTTGCTAAAGCTACTTTAGGATTGGTTTGGACGCAGTTCAAAAATAGTATGGGGTTAGAAGTTAAGTAGTTAAGATACCAGACTCTAGCTAGATAAAGGTAAAATTAAGTATCGTCACCCATACTAAATAGGGGGGGCTCTCATTCGGCTTTAACAATTGTCCAGCTGTCAAGACCTACTTCCTTCTAAACATTAAAACAATAAAAACAAAATAAAATAAACTATGCCAAATTTTCAGTTTTAAAATTGATAATTTAACTAGACCACTATTCGAAATGCATACAATTCTAATCAAATAATACAAAAACATCGCGAACTACTCAATCCAATTCAAGTTATTCCCATTTCGCGAAGCCAAAGTTTGCACAATTATTTAAACAAAGATGGTAACACTGCTCAATTTACACAACCCAATCCCGAAACATCAACAAGTTACACGTTGGCAAAATTGAACAAATTTTACTGTACCAATAATAATAATAATAATAATACATCATACCACAAGGATGGCAAATCCTATTCCAACCAAATTACAACAAATCACAATTTAATATCAGTAATTAAAAAGCCAACCCTCTCGCCTTCAATTGTACCCAAACCATCATCACGTGTTCTTTTAATTGATTTTGATAAATCGAATGCTACTACGTCCCATACAATGCAAACTTGTACCAATTCAATAAGAATGACAAATCAACAATCACTGACAATTGATCAACCAGATAATAATAAGATCATGTACAATGTGTCAAATACAAAAAAGGTATTAAATTTCAAATGTTTTTAGATAGTTTAATGATTTGAATGTTTTTACAGTTGTATATAATTGCAATTAATTATTTGATTACTTTAATAATGGTTAAATATTAAAAAAAAACATATATTTAAAGAAAATTTGTTTTTTATAAGCAGGTATATTTTATTTAGGTTTAATTACTTGAATATTTAATGAGAAATATTTTTTATTAAGTAGACAAGTAGATGAAAGTCTACATCAGAAGATTCAAACTGAACCAATCTAGCCAGTCCCAAGTATGGATAAAGGAGGAGGGTTTGAGTGTAAGGTTGGCAACCTGATCCCAGTAAATATACCCATCTGAAACAATAAGAGGAAAAACATGATAACACGACACCGATAATAGGGTTGAATAAAAACCAAAAGGGAGCTTAATTCTCGATTAAACGAATAAAATTATTTGGCCACATTTTACGTTTACCGCTCTCAAAATGCCAGCAAGGACAGTTTTGGAATGGACAACTGGTAATGGTGAAGGAAAGGTTGAGGCAGATTAGAGAAAACTTGACTAAAAAAACCGTTCGGAAAGATCACATGAAAATTGATGTTTCAAGGAATTAATAAAACATTTTGGCAAAATGTTTGAATACATGGAATTATTTTGGTTTCCCAACTTCATTTACAATTATGAGATTTTTTGTTGCTTTTACTTATTGCCTATGCATATTTTAAACTAAAGGGTTTTGTATTATTAATAATAATAATAATAATAATAATAATAATAATAATAATAATAATAATAATAATAATAATAATAATAATAATAATAATAATAATAATAATAATAATAATAATAATAGTAATAATATTAATAGTAACAATAATGATAATAATAATAATAGTAATAGTAATAGTAATAGTAATCATAGTAATAATAATAATAATAATAGTAATAATATTAATAGTAACAACAATGATAATAATAATAATAGTAATAGTAATAGTAATTATAGTAATAATAATAATAATAATAATAATAGTAATGATGAGTCAAACTCATATCAATTCAGTTTTCAATGTAGTGTTTTAGATAAGATGTAATTATGTGTGGATATGCAAATAACCAAAAATATTAATTTTTGTGTCATTTTGTTTTAACTTTATTTTTTAATCAAATCGGTGAATAACTTTATCACATAAAATCTTATAAAATATACGTTGCGCATTTATTACTAACGTGTAATAAAAAAAACAAATTGTAACAAAATATTTTACAATAAAATATCGCAACAGAAAGTAGTTACTTTTAAATGATAAAGCAATTTTTAATAATTTAAAATCACAATATTTTAAAAAATTGATATTTAAAAAATTTAATGCAAATGCAAACTGAATGTATAATTTTTGTAACAATTAGTTTTGTTTGTTTTTGATAAATTTTTGATAATTTGTATTTAATAATAATACGAACATGTTTACGTATCACGCACCTAACCGTTTTTTCTTGTTAAATACACGCACAAAAATCCAATATGTTTTAAAAAATTAAACAAAACGTTTATTCCAAAGAAAACCTTAATTAAGCCGTCGTAGTCTAGCGGTACAGCGCTCGATTTGGACCTCGGTGGGCATCGGGGTTCGAATCCCACTACCTACCCACTAAAAGGCGGGCCCACGTTCAGCTTCTCTAAAACGTGTACTGCTCAAAGATGTTTCTCGTAAAGCATTCAAAGTAATAAACATAAAATAAATAATTTATTTTATATTTGCACTTTTTAAGTAAAAATGTACAAATTACACAGTAATTCATTTCTTTAATTAGTAAATTATAAAAATGTTTAAAACGTGTGTTTTTCTTTTTCTTTCACATTTATATTGTGTTTTAAGCAATCGATTATTGGTTATTTTTTAAAGTATATTTCGGTTTTAGCAAGCTTTTATGCAATTGAGAAAATATGCGCCAGGTACAGCGGTCGTAGTCTAGCGGTACAGCGTTCGACTTAGACCTAGGTGGGCAAAGATTCGAATCCCATCACCGACACTGAATACAAGCCTACGTTTAGCTTTGCAAAAGTGTCCCCACTGGTGAACTATGCATTTCCCTTGTAAAACATTCAAAGTAATAAACATAAAAAATGGAGAATAGATTATTTATATGTTTTTAAAAAATATCAATTAGTTTTTCTTTGGTGTTTGTACTATCGGAATTACTTTGTCCTATGCGTGACCTAATTTCTTTTTTTAATAATTTGTTTTTAACCTAACCAACAGTTTATATTATTGCTATGACAACTTTCCAACTTTAATAGAGTGTTTTGTGGTTTGATGATTTAAAAAATTTTTTTATAAGCATGAGGTATCTGGATAGTATGAAAATGTTTTTGTATTCTATTATGCTAAATGTACTTTTAAAATATTTAAACTGTTTATAATAAAAGTGCTTTTATTTACTAGCTAGCCTATGTTGATTATTAAATTTGTAATTTTTATAAAAAATAATTAGTTTTCTATAATAACAACAATAATAATAATAATAATAATAATAATAATAATAATAATAGCAATAATAATATTAATAAAAATAATGATAATAGTAATAATAGCAATAATAACAAAAATAATAACAATATGTAAGCTTATATGCGATAAAACGCAAAACTTTAAATTTAAGGTTGTTTTTATAAAAATTATAGTTTAAAAATTATTTAAATAAAATCAAAAAAATATTGACTTAAGCATTTAAGAAATTTTATTTAACTTTAAAATATTGCAAAAGTTAAATTTGAACTAAGTTAAAATAATACGTATAAAATTTATTTAAACAAATATTTGCAATTAGCAATTATAAATTACTCACAAACTGAATTTTAAATTAAATACAATTTAACGAAAGTGGTGCCAAGTTTAATTTAATTCTAACTTTAACTGACGTAAGTCAGTTTGATTTAAATTTATTGATTTTTAATACAAATAACCGTACAATTTGCGTAGAGATAATATTGCACACAAAATTCCACGACAATGTAAGTCAAATGTTTAAATTTGTGCGTATATAATTCAAATTTATGTAAAAAAAAGTCACATGAGTTTGTTCAAGTTAGATTTGAATTCATAGCAGTGTGATAAATAAAATTAATATTTCAAATGTTTGCCTAAAACAAGTTTAAATAAATAAAACGCTGTGCCTTAAAACAAAATGATAAACGGGTTAAATAAAATAAATTGTGTAAAGTTATTTAGACAAATAAGCCATTAAATTATTTTAAAAATATGTTGTTTATATAAATTGTTTTCTAGATTTATTGTCCATAAGAAGCAATTAGATTTTGTAACTAATGGCAACGTTAATAAATTTAAAAACATAGTTATTACATTAATTTCCCCAAAACAATTTTTTTTTCTACTATTATTAACACATATGTAGATTATTTTAAATAAAATTTTAGAATTATTGTTAATCAGTATAAAATTTTAAAAACGTTTTTAATAAATAATAAATAAAATATTCAAATTAATAAATCCCTATTCACTTAACTCAATTCATCTTTTAAATGTAGCATAACAATTCTAAAAATCTCAATAACTATATTTAAAAGGTTTTTGTCCGTATTTAAATTTATTTTATTTAATAATTATGCACAATATACTTAAATACTTATAAGTACTATAAAATATAAATCTGTTTACAGTTTGAAAAGCGTTTAGGAGCACAACAAAATAATTTTTTTATTGTTAAAAATAACAAACAATTTCTATTTATTAAAAAAAAAAATTATTTTGTACTACATAATTTAATTATGAATAATGTACAACGTACTAATTTTATTTATATTCAGTTGACAATAAATATTTACCAAGCTGATCGGACAAGTAAATCAGTTGAAATCGATTCCAGTACGACGTGTTTGGATGTTATTCAAATATTGATTTGCGCCAATAATGACTATTTGGATACAAAACACGCTCTGGTTGAACGAGTTCCCTTGTTAGGCCTTGGTATGCTTTTTTATGCTAACATTTATGTAAAATATTAAAATGTTTATGGTCATTGATTGCATACATTAACTCCACCTTGGACAAAACCAAATCCACTTGAGAAAGGGGGATGGTTTGAGCCCCATATTAGTAACTTGATTGATGCAAACGAAAAACTACAGCATAAAATAAAAACAGTTAATTTTGATGATTCGACAAAATACGAATCGAATTTCAATCTTCACTATGCACAATCTTCAAATCCAAAAATGTAATGCACAATATGTTTTAAGAAATTACCAAGTTGGACAAACTTCTACTTGAATCAATAAAATGATATTTTGCAAACACAGTTTTCTAGTTCATATTGTGGTAGCTTATTTCGGTTGTGTTTGGCACATGCAGTTAAAGAGTTACACCCAAATCCCAGTTGATCTATGAGGTTAGTAGTCGGAGTTTGATCATTGGCATTAAATGGCGTTAAACTTCGTTTAACTATGACAAATGACCCCACATCCTATAAAATGTTGACGTGTATTATGTGTATTTACACAATCAAACTGGAAAAAAGGCAGCTCATTGTTTATTTTTAAATAGAAAAATTGCATTTTAATTAACAGCTTTTTAATATACTTTATTTGGTACAAATTATAAAATGTACCAAACATTGCAAATTTTCGTTCTACTCATTTCACAATTGTAGAACGTTGTGTCGAAGATCACGAACTTTTGTTGGATTACTTTAGCTCTTGGAAAACGGAAAAAGAATATTTGGTTCATTTTGAAAAACGTGACGATATGTATGGAATGTTGAACAATCCCAAAGTAATTTAAACTATTAAATATTTTGTCAGACTATATTATCACCTTAATCATTACTAAAATTATAATTAAAACTATTGTATTATTATTATTATTATTATTATTATTATTATTATTATTATTATTATTATTATTATTATTATTGTTATTATTATTATTAATTATTATTATTATTATTATTATTATTATTATTATTATTATTATTATTATTATTATTATTATTATTATTATTATTATTATTATTATTATTATTATTATTATTATTATTATTATTATTATTACTTAAATAATCATTAGGCAGTCTTGACAAATGCATTTTTAGTGCAACCAAACAGTGATTTATATTTAGTTTGGGTAGTAGATTTAAATTAAAATTTATTTATTTTTTATCATGAAGTTTTCAAAGATGATTTATCAGATTCGTTTGAATAAAAAATCTACTTGGTTTAAGTCAACCAGGAGCACGGTACAGCTATTTCATCCTTGTATTGGGAATGATGAGCAATACAAGCCTTTCAAGTCTTGTACCATCCCACGTTCTATCTAATTTTAGGTCTACGCCTTAACCACTAAGCTATGGATGGTTGAAACTGATTGTGTAGACCTATTGTTTGTATCTATTTATTGTACTATTCCAGTACAATGTAACCAATAACTACATCAATAAATACTACAAAACGATACAAAAAATAATAAAGCTGTTCAATAATAATTGTATGTAATTAGTTACAATTATAATAGACTTTATTTAGGATTTAAAATTGATAACATTGCAATTAAATCAATACTACAATAGTCATTATCTATAGCAGAGAAAGTCCATTGCAAGTTGGTAAACAAAAATTACTCTCTTTATTGCTTGTATACAGGGGCTAAAATGGGACCTGTCAAAATTAACACAATGAAATTGATTGACTTTCCTTACATCACTTAAGCATATTAGGCACATCGACATTGCACCAAAATAAGCATTAAACATCACATTAGCAATACCAATATTCAAAACACTAAATATATTTCCTTTTTACACATAGCATTATCAAATTTTCGCTTAGACCAAAAACCCAGAATTTACACATTTCGACAATATGAAAATACTACTATATTATAAGCTCAAAAATAAATTATATTATGAAATATGTACATATATACAAAGCAGACATTACCAATTGTCCAAAATTAATATTTCAGGGGATAGCCATGCTTTTTGATAACTTCTTTTAACCGTTTTGGATAAGAATCGACCAAATTATTGATAAAATCTTGTGGAATTTGATTTTTCAAAACATAATCGATTTTTCTTGGAGTGTGCCTTGATTTTCTCTCCGATTAACCTCTCGTTTAAGATAACTAAACAAGTTTTCAATTACATTGAGGTTCGGGCTGTATGGAGGTAATTGAACAAAGCTCAGCTTTTTGCTATTTAAAGAATCCTTGGTCTAAACAATAAAAAATGCGTCAATTTTTAGATTATGATAAAAACCAAGTTACCTTTTTCGATGTATGCACCGGAGCATTATCTTAAACAACCATCAAATGCCCTGAAGCATTTTGTCGTAGTTCAGACTTAAAAAATTCTTTAAAAATGGCTACAAATTCTGAGCTGTTTAGATGACTACTTGTTGGCTCCATTTTGGTAGTTGCCCGTACTTAATTCCAAAATAGCCATAAAGACATGATAGATGCGCAACCTTTTTAACAATGCAATTGTTGTCTTGAGGAAAATTGGGACCACAGATGACCGTGGACTGCACTGCCCATGGTTCATTTTTCAAAGCACTGTGTCTGTTTTGTATGACCAATAATAATTTTCTTGTTAATCCAAGCATAATGACAATAACTGTATATTTACAGCTAAAGCAATTGTGTGTTTTTGTACTAAATACGAGTGCTAAATAAAATTTTATTGCAATTTCTAACTATCAAATACATATAATACCTCGAATTGCATTTTCACAACACTTGAACACAAATTTCAGGTTTGGCTGAAAGATCAACTTGTTGGAACAAACGAATCTATTGTAAATGTAAGTCATTTAAAAAAAGCTACATTCTATTTATATATTTGATTATTATGAATTAATTACACAATAAAATTTAAATTTTGTAAAATAATAGTTTTGTTAGATTATCTAGAACTTTCTAATAGATTCTATAGTTATGCGAGAACAATTTTTAAAATAATTTTACATGCATATGTTAAGTCTACGCTAAATTTAATGAAGTTACAAATTGTTTTTGTGTACACAAAATGGGTTTTAATGTGTCAATGTAAACAGGTTCAAGTGTTTTTAATATATTGTCAGTTTGAGTAGTTATCAACACTTTAAAGCAATCATTAAAGTTCACTCGGTGTTTTGTTTGAACCAAGTGACGTAATATTGACAAAGTGCACAGACGTTCATTTGAGTTAGACTCTTTATCGATCCAATTGGGAATGTGTTCTTTGGCCCGTTCCGATAAGCGACGAGTTGTCCGACCAATATATTTAGCGTGGACTTAACATATGCATGTTGCGTATGTGTATGTATGTGTAGTTATTAATGTTAAGTTAATTACATCCTATAATTTTATGTATATATATATACTGATTTTTTGTTTGTGACTGAAGGGAATATACGAAATGAATTAATCTCACAGTTTACGTCTTCTATTATTTTTGTTTCGAATAAATAAAAATTTAATGAATAACACTTTTAAAATATGTCCATTATCCATTTCACAATGGATTAATATTAACTTTATTTTTTCTACTGTATCAACAGTCTAACGTTTCTTATTTATTCAGTTGCACTCCTAATGCTGTTTCTATCTATCAGTAAACGTTTTAGTGGTTTTGATTCGGCGCTGAAATTTGTAGCTAGATGAGTATGTATTTGAGTTCTGTAAATCAAAGCCGTCAAAAACTTAAGTAATAAACCCAACTGTTTAAAAAGGACTGGCAAAAATCGCAATATTGTATTCAAGTTTTTATTGCCTATTTTTTTGCGAAAATCTCTTTCTTGTAACAAGCATTGTAGCATCATGGCATATATGGTAGAACACTGGATTTGAAACTGTGTATCCATGGTTTCAAGTTCCATTGTCAGCACTAAATGAAGAATTTTTTTCAATTTGCTAATTTACAATGTCAGTTTTTCATAGACTCAAATCAATATGGTTATGCTCTTCCATCCGCTTGAAGACAAAACTATGTTTGTAAAACGTGAGTGAAACGTGGAAGCAAACAGACAAGATTGATAAGATGGTGGATGTTTTTCATCGCCGGTATCTTAGATGTATTTTAAAGATTACCTAGCGTGATCACGTTTTAAATAATGAGATTATGAGAAGAACTAACTATTGTTCACAACATGACATCATTACCATTAGACGAAGAAAATTACTTGGTCAAATTGTACGTTTGCCGCACCCGAAAAACCAGCAAGAACGGAATTAGAATAGACAATTGAAAATGGTAAAAGAAAGGTTGGGCTAGACCACAGAAACATTAGCTAAAAACTATTTAGAAAGATCTAATCGAAATGAATGTTTTATAGGGGATTAAACAAAACGTTTGATAAAGTGTTCAAATACATAGAAAAACGTTGTTATCCCATGTTTGTTTTCAATTATGGGACTTTATTGTTGTTGTTGTTGTTGCTTATAAAACATTCAGTCAGTAAAAAAATCGATAACATTTAGAAAATTACCAGACAAAGGTCCGCTTTTACAGTGTGTCAATGGTACAACTCTAACAAAATCAAACGTTCAAAATAATTTAAATTATATATATATAATTATACAATTAACTGCTACTACTACTACTACTACTACTACTACTACTACTACTACTACTACTACTACCACAATTAATTACCAAAAGTAATATATATATATATATATATATACCCTTCTTATATGCTTAACTGGACAGAACATATTTGGTTCAGACAATCATGTACGTTTGCCAACCTATTCGGAGAATTTGTACATGCAAGTGGGATCGATGAAATGGAAGAAAAAGTTCTGCATGCTCCATCCAACCGGCCTATATTTTGGCAAACACAAAACTATGGATGTAAGTCGTGCATTTTAGCCGTACCCTTGTTGACTACTTGATTAGATATTACCCATTAAACAAGCCGTACATATATTATAATTAATTTTGTCCAAAAAAACATGCTGGACGTTGAGCAAAGTTCAACAGGGGCCCACATTTAGTGCTGGCGGCAATTTCGAATCCAAATTGGAGCCCAGCACTGCGCTACTGGAACACGCGGTGTTTTGTACAATAATAAATTGGCAGCAGTACATGCGTTCGAGTTCCACTCAGTGTAGATCTTCGAAAAATGTTTTCTGTACAACGTCAAAAACCACACAATCAGTCACTAACAATGTTCATAGTCGGCCACGGTGCCGGCGTAGTTTCAGCGGTACAGTGCTCGACTATGACATGGGTTCGAATCCCACAACGGGCACTAAATGTGGGCCCACATTCGACTTGGCTGAAAGATGCGTTTCCTGTGTAAAATATTCAAAGTAGTGGAAAAAAATCATTGGGTATACACATAATACAAAAAGTTATATCTTGTTTAAAAATTAGAACAATAATTTGATGTGCATTATAAACATATTTTGTTTTTTATATTAAGAATACAAATTGCAGCTCACAATGAAACAAACTGAAAGTGAAAATCTTGTGTCTACTTAACATTTACAATAAAATTGTTAAGCATGATAAATGAATAAAATGTCAATCAAATTAACGATTTTATTTAACTAGCAAACTCTACATGCTAAAGTAGATGTCAATACTCTTCGATTATAAACAAAAAAGGTGTATTTTTAAGATCAAATTGTGCTATAGATACACAGGCACATATTAACGTGTACGTTATTTTCAGTTTCATGCTTCGATGACCCTGTTATTGTCCATTTATTGTTTGTTCGGTAGATGATAAAACCAACCATGGAAAAACATTTTAAAAAATCTACTGGTCAGCCTTTGTGAGTAGGTGTGATTCAAGTTGGTGCATTCTTCTATCAAAAGGGGATTGCTTGACCTTGAAAATGTATATAAGGTAGAAAAATCAATATTTAGCTAGTATTATGGCGCTTAATTTTTTAAAATGTTTATTACTTTAAATGTTTTACGAGAAACATCTTTCAGCAGTGGACATTTTAGCGAAGTCAAACGTGGGCCCGCATTTTAGTGGGCCGGCGGTAGAATTCGAACCCATGCCCACCGAGGTCCAATTCGAACGCTGTACCGCTAGACCACCTCGTGTAAATTTGATCACACATTGGGAAACTTTCCTGTTCCCAACTTACGAGTGGTCACACACTCACGAAAGGTGATCTAACTTTTATTGGTTCCCTTTTTTGCGACATTTTCCTTTGGTTGGTTTTATCAGTTACCGTTTGTTTCCTATACCAATTGGTATAGAAAAATGTGTATATTTAGTTGTGCCGAAAGTATTTTTATTAAAATGTTTATGCTGATGACAAGAACAAGAAAGCATAATATTTGCTTTAATTATATTTAAATACGTTTTTAGGAGTTACTTTTTAAACCATTGTACAGCTATTATAACAATTACCCCAAAATTGTGATTATTTAACTAAAACATAACGTACAGAAAAACGTCAGTTTAATTATAAAATATACAATACTATATAATAATTAAAAAAGTATATATATATATATATATATATATTGTAAGTAATAAAAATTACATAAAATATCAGCTGTTGCAAAATTGAAAATGGAGTAAAATTATTAACACGAAATATAACGTTAAATATTAATTAGAATACCGATCACATGCAATTTTGTCAGTTACCAGATCACTAACTGCTTTACAAAGTACAAAATATTTAATAATCAATATGATCACCTTTCTTTCTAACAACCTGATTCAGGCGTTGATATATTCACGTTTCATCTCATATTGAACAACGAAGTGAATACGATTACACAAATCTTCAATTGCAGTGTGTTTATTGATGTTACGATTCAGCAAACTGGAAAAACTGTTCTATAATATTGATATTCGGGCTGTTGAGTAGCAATTGAATGAATGATAGTTTTTTTAAACTGTTAGCCCATCTACTGTCTAATTGTAAATAAAAAACGAATAAAGTAAACCTAGATTAATATAACGTCACCTTTTTGGACGTATGATATGGAGCATTGTCCTGGAAAACAGTGGCGATCTCCGTATAAGTGTGCTGTATTTTATAATTAGAAAAATCCTTTATAACTGAAACAAATTTTTCACTATTTAAGGTACCAGATATAATTCTCCATTTGATAGGTTAATTATAGTTAATACCAAACCAACACATTACTTGTCGAGTGTGGGCTTTATTTCTAACAAATGGAAGTAAATGTTTTTGGCAACTTGATCTGTAAAACACTTTGTTTTTGAAGCCAAAACGTTTGTTAGTGTTTCATCAGCAAATAACACAAGTGTCGTTCAATCTATTGTTTACAAAAAAAGGTTAATCTATCATCCTTTTGTTTTTTAATAATAAATGGTTTAACTTTAGTGTTTTAAGTGCTAAACCAAATTCAATTGTCCTGTTTCTAATTGTGGAATAAATAAAATTATTTAAACTATTTCTTTTAGTTTCTGAAATAGGTTTATTATAATGTTTTAATTCTATAACATTTTTTTGATTATCCGTAGTAGTTGTTACACGTTTTCTTCTAACATTATCATAATTTTGTGCTTTTCCGACCATTAATAGTACGATAAATTGTTGAAAAATTAACTCTGAATAATTTTACCTAATTTTTGGTAAACATCCTTCATATTTATTGGTGTTAAGATGGAAAGCTTTTCTATCACTATTGTCCATTTTACAAACAACACAAACAGAAAGCAAAATGATCAGATGGGCACATCTCAAGGTTAAAAGAAAATAATTTTGAGTTCGATTAAATGTGCATAATTAAAAAAATAATAATTAGAAACTTAAAAGTTATTTTTATTAATATGTAACGGAATAATCACGTGTTTGTTTTGATAAGTATCATGACGTCACAATTAAGTGACAGTTGGGTAGATGATGAAACTAATCATAAATTGTAAGAATTAGTCATTGTTTATTTTTAATGAAATCAAGAACAGAAAATTGATAATAGACTAATGATAATAAAACTTGTGTAACTTCAACTTACACGTTTATATAGAAGTAACTTTTGAAAAATGGTTTTCACTTTGACTTAACATTTTAAAATGAATATTTTCAAGTACATGTAAAGGAACTATTAGGCACTTTGCATTATTTCTCATTCTTTATATTTATTTTTACGAAAAAGAACAACCAGACATAACAAATTAATTTAGATTTGATACTGTAATAAATCATTTCAACAATTGTTGAAATGGATGCAGATTAGCCAATTAAGGACCCTTTATATCGATATATTTAAGTTTGTAATATCTGGGATCAAATTATAATAATTCTTTTTATTTAGAATTCTTATATTAGAATTGTCAGATTCCTTTGAATAATAAATACACTTGGTTTGAGTCAACCAGGAGCATTGTACAGCTGTTTCATCATCAGTGGTGCATATAATAATAATAATAATAATAATAATAATTATTATTATTATTATTATTATTATTATTATTATTATTATTATTATGGTTATTATGTGGGTTTTTAAAATAATTCAAAATCACTATACATTGAATGAATCACTTAAGGCATAGTTGTTACATTATGCTGTAAGATGTCCAAATTAGTTCAAATAAATGCGTGGGTGGAATGATTCCTACTTTGATTGGCTTGTTGGAAGTTCAACTTTATTAGTTTCTGGATTGGTTAATATTCTGGATAAGTATAACAAGCATGCGTTTTTGTATTAATTAGTTTTGGCTTCCATGTGCAGATAAGTTCTCCTTGTTTTTCCAGGAGCTCTAGATCTGTTTACAGCTGTATGTAGTGAGTGAGTGTTATTACCTTCAATCCTTGATGCTAATTGTATATAGGATTTAAAATGTTGATTAACAATATCATTCAATAAGATAGAATGATTGATTCTTTTCGATTTTGGTACCAATGATATGCATCTTTTTAAAACAACATAATTTTGTTTTAATAAACCAGGAAAAATTACAGGTGAGCAATATAATATTGAAGGATAAAAACAAGATGTAACGAACAATTTAGTAACATAGTTATCAATATTTAGTTTTCTTAATCTTCTTATGTAGTAGCATAAGGATTTGGTTTTTTAAATATACGCTTTACATGATCACATCAGGTAAGTATATTATTTATGTTTTTTGTTACAAGTGCATATGTTTTACACACACACACACACATATATATAAACTTGAACCCACGACCTTATCTGGGCGTCAGGCTTGCGTCTTAACCACTTAGCAACGGGTGGTTAAACTTGATCCTGTAAATTTATTATTTATAGTCAATCCGATCAATTTTAATTGTCCAATGTCTTCAAATGCAGCTACGTTGCTACCGTTAACAAGCCAGTGAATAATCCCTTTCACTAGAACTTTACCACATAGGACCTTGCATACTGCCAGATTTAATAATGAGGAAAACGTCTTGAGCAATTGAACATTGAGCAAAACTCACGAGATTGTGAGTGAAATGTAAACTTTTTTATTTTCATTTTAATTTAAGTTAATTGATTCCTTCTAACGACAATCGTTACTGTTATTATTGTCATTACATTAATAAAAGGTAAAAGGCAACAAGATTGTTCTAAGAAATTTAAGCTTTTGTTAAGGTCCCCATTTAGTTCCTTTTATACTGCCAGATTTAATAGCCTTATATGACACGGTATGGCTATATTTATTATTATTATTATTATTGGTTACACTAATTTACAGTATGCAAATATGTTTATGTATTAGTAATGGCATAATCAGATAGCAGCAAATTAAAGTCATATTTTTATGCACCTGTTTAGTGTTTGTTTTCGGTACAAAAAGAAATCAAACAAATGTCCATTCATGTACAATTTTATCATGCGGTATTATTTTTTATGTCGTGTTACGTCTATTGACATTGAGAGCGGTGATACTGGTTTTCTATAGTAATTTTCACTACTCCAAATGTTCTGAGAAACATTTCTTAAAGCGCTAGCCTGATACCAGATAGGGCGTGTGTCCAAGTTCATATGTGTCTAAAACTTGAAGGATATGCACTGTTGATCATTCCAAATAATGATGAAATAGCTGTACAGTGCTCCTGGTTGACTCAAACCAATTCTAAATAAAATTTTTAAAAACCCATTAATAAATCATTCTTTTTATTACTATATGTATTCGTTCGTAATATTATATAAACGAAAATTCATTTGAGTTTACAAATATAAAATGTATCTCTATATATTGTTTTAGACTATGGCTTTGCGAAAACTCAATATTTTCCAGCCCAATTTAAGTTTGTACATATCCCTCCAAGATTATCACGATCGATCTTTGCCCACTCCATACAAATTAGTAATCAGAGTAAGAAATTATTCATTTTTTATAATGGTAATAATAATAATAATAATAATAATAATAATAAATAATAGTAATAATAATAATAGTAATAATAATAATAATAGTAATAATGATAATAATAATAGTAATAATAATAATAATAATAGTAATAATAATAATAGTAATAATAATAATAATAATAATAGTAATAATAATATAGTAATAATAATAATAGTAATAATAATAATAGTAATAATAATAATAATAATAATAAAAATAATAATAGTAATAATAATAGTAATAATAATAATAACAGTAATAATAATAATAGTAATAATAATAATAATAATAATAGTAATAATAATAATAATAATAATAATAATAACAGTAATAATAATAATAGTAATAATAGTAATAATAATAGTAATAATAATAATAACAGTAATAATAATAATAGTAATAATAATAATAATAATAATAATAGTAATAATAATAATAATAATAATAATAATAACAGTAATAATAATAATAGTAATAATAATAATAATAATAGTAATAATAATAATAATAATAGTAATAATAATAATAATAACAATAATAATAATAATAATAATAATAATAATAATAATAATAATAATAATAATAGTAATAATAATAGTAATAATAATAATAATAGTAATAATAATAATAATCAGTAGTTAATAATAATCATAGTAATAATAATAATAGTAATAATAATAATAATAATAATAATAATAATAGTAATAATAATATAATAATAGTAATAATAATAGTAATAATAATAATAATAATAATAATAATAATAATAGTAATAATAATAATAATAATAATAATAATAATAATAATAATAATAATAATAATAATAATAATAATAATAATAGTCATTATCATTATCACCATCCACTATCTAGTCTCGCTTCACAAACAGATTTTTACTTCAAGATTGACAATGAATTTATATTTTGAAAAGAGGTACTAACAATCACATTTCTTTTAATATTGGCGTCACAACGTCAACAATTGGGTGCGTTATTCCGTTCAACATTTAAAATAGGCTAAGTTGACCTTGTTCATTCGAAACGTAAATTTTATATATGAAATCCACAAACGGATGTGTTTTTGTTGACCTTGAACAGATTCTAATGATTTTTGCAAAATGGGTATAGATAACAAATGGTTTGTTTGCCCATTGTAAACAAAGATACACAAATATCAAAATGACTAAATATTTAAAAAGCAACCACATTTAGTAGTTCAAAAATCAATAACGTTTATTGTTTAAAACAATTAAAGTGAGGATTATAGTTAAATATCAAAACAATACAATTATATATATATATATATATATGCAAAACCCTTTTGCTTTAAAAATAAGTATGGAGCAATAAGACAACAATCAGAGCAAAATAACAACAACAACAACAAAGTTTCGTTGGCTTTGAAGATTCTGTAAATCGAAGATTTTCTTTCTTTCGGCTTTCACTCAGCCCTGTCATCTGTGTAACTTTGTCATCTAGATACGTACAATCACTTCTTTGCCGTTGTTTACCGGAATGGCGTCCTCTTGTATTGTTTCCGTAGCAATATAGATTATTTACAGAGGCCAGGTTGCTAACCTTGCGCGCTCAAACCCTCAAGGCTTGGGACTGGATAGATTGAATCATTTCTGATTCAAACTAGGCGGATTTATATATGTATATATATATGCTTTCTTCCTTACTGTAAGATGCACATCGAAATGTATAGACCAAATTCTACATTCAAATAAGATGAATGATTTAGTAAATGTTTGATTCAAAATATTGTGATTGTAATAAGAAATTGTAAATGAATAATAGTTTATTCAAAGGTAACAAACAAATGCAACTGTATACGGCGGCACATACTAGTTTATGGAAAGAGTAAATATTCTCTATATGACTTTTCTCAAACCGATAATCGTTAAAGACCAATAATGGACAAATCCTAGATAACCGGTGCATTGTCGCGAGTAATATTCACAGAGCAGGCAGTAGCGTCGCGAGTCACATTCTGCTTTGTTTGAGCTTTGAGAATGGTGTTTTTTTGAATCTGGTCATCAGTATCTGCCCTGTTGACCACGGCCTTTAATTGTGAGAGTTACGACCGCGAGTATATAGACCACCTTTTCTAGGCCCCTCTCCAGGTGGAGTAAGCAGTGCTGTCTCTAAATAGGGCTGCTTGGTAATAATACTCAGGATGACACCGATAACCGTTGTCGCCTTATTGTCAACGCGTTAACGACCTTAACACCTGAGTATCCGTTTGGTCCACGACTGTTTATTTAGCACAGCCTTATTCTCAGCTAACCTTTATTGCTAAAGGTCATTCCACTATCCGCCACCTGTGTACGCGCTCAGTAGGGGTCGATCTCCCCCTTAGGTTGATAAACCAATAACAATGATAATAAAATATTCAAATTTATATTACGTTCAGATTCTGTTACACTATTTGTAAATAAATGACTGACAAAAAAAGTAAGCCACATAACTTCTTTCTCTATAGAATATTCACATTCTTTTGTTCCTACAACAAGGTCGGAGTAACTTTTCCGTTTCTGATGCTTCACTTTGCACTAGGATGAAACTGTATAAACTTATTTTTCTATTTCCTTTAACAGTTTTTTCCTCCTTTAATAACATGTAAAACGCTAAAAACAATACAGCCATTACAACAACAAATACTGCAAAAAAGTAATTATTTTACTAAAACATCTCCAGCTATCATATGACATACAAAAAGCCGTCACTTTAATTATAAAATATATAATATTGTATAATAATTAAAATACAAATATATTTTTATAGATATATGCATATTGTAAGTAGTAAAAAATGTACATGAAATATTAACTGATTCATAATCTAAGACTGAATAAAATTATCAACATAAAATATAACATGTAATGTTTTAAAAAATGCAAAACCTATCTTATTTTTAGAGTTACTAAAGTGGTTTATGTATAATTTACTACAAAATATTAAATAATAAATGTGATGGCTTGTGTTTGTAACCACTTAGCTTAAGTGTTCTAGTATGCTCTTGGTTAAAATGTTGATATACTTTTATCGATTTTCAATATACTATGAAAAAGAAAAGAACTAATAACACCGATTTATGGCTAAGTACATTTTAAATACCATTATTATCATTATTATTATTATTTTTATTTTATTATCACTGTTATTATTTTTATTATTATTAATAATAATATTAATATTAATATTATTATTTTAATTTTTTATTATTAATAATATTACTATTGTTTTAATAATAATAATAATTATTATTATTATTGTAAATTTTATATTGAAGCCGCATTGTACAGAAGATTCCGACTCAAAAGTAATATTGCAATTTTGTGCTCAATCAAAAAATTCTTGGCAAACTTGGTACTCTTTACTTAGACTGAGCTTGGTAAGTGTGATTTATTCTATTTATATAATCATTTGTTCCAAAACCCTTTTGTTCTGAAGGCAAGGCGCAACAAGACTGTTCCATATGATTGTACATTTTACTTTGAAAATCGACAATTAAAATTCTTTCTGGATTTCGCTGAATTCCGTACCGGAGGAATCTAGCGATACAGCGCTCGACTGGGGTGGGCACAGGCCCACTAAATGCGGACTTACGTTCGGCTGAAAGATGCGTTTCCCGGAAAAACATTCAAATAAAATTGCCACAGTTTAATAAAATGGTATTTTTTCGTTGGTCTTTTGGCAATATTTTTTACAAACCTAAAAATCTCTTTCTTTCTCGACCGGATTTGGTATTACCTACGGTTGAGTTAGTAGATATGCAGTTAGCGTAAATTTTAGAAGCGTGTACATACTAACAATACTACTTTTAAGTAGTATGTACATACATAAGTTGGAAAAAAACCCTTTTATCTTCTTATTTATTTCTGGTAATAAATTCAACTTGGATCACCAAGTACTTCAATCGTCTGCCTCTATTCCGTTTTCAGATTGGCAAAGTGCACTATAAAAATTACCAAACACGGCTAAACATGGAATCGCACTATCCACCAGCCGAATATCGTCCTACATACGAAAGACGCACTCCATTTAGCCAATCATTTATCGCGGGTTCAAGGTCAGATATTGTCGATTCCACAAGTCACATAACCTTGAACGATACAAATTCTGCAGCCAACAGTTCGATCGATTTGAATTTGAACAAATGTCGCAGTGCGACGACCAGTTTGACGCGTTCGAATACGCCAACGTCGTCGCTGTGGAATGGATCGAGTTTGACTAGTCTGACCTTGAACCCAGTTAGGCCGCTGGCAAGCAGCAAGTCGGACAAGAAATCGTTAAAATCACTGAAACGAAAATTTTTCGGCTACGGTCCAAGTGCGCGACGTTGTACCAAAGTAGTTGGGCACATCAGCGAGCCGATTACTGTCAAAGTTCCCCAATGGGTTAGGGCTAGTTCGGAAGAACCCCTCGCCTATCGGTATAACGAGACGGATTTGTAATTTAGTGCGGTTTCTTTTTTGAAAACAATCATTTTTTGCAATTTTCCTACCCACTCTCCCAACAGATGCCATTTTAAATTGTAAAGACATTACAGATTATTATTTTTTGTTTATTATATATATATATATATATATACATACCTATAGATAAAAAACTATGATTATTACTAAAATGTGTTTGCCTGCTTTTTCCATGATTGGATGGGTAAACTACATGTATGATTTGTAATGTGGACCTTGCTAGATATTACAAACATTTGTCTTGTCTACTTAGTTGTTGCGATAAAATATTTGAAGTTACCAAAATGGATTTATACTAATCACTGTTCGAACAATAAGCAATTGACAAAAAATGTAACAAATTATTTCAGTTGTTATTCATTTATTTCATTTTGGTTAGTGAAGTAGTCATTTCTTTATTATTTTATAGGGTTATCTCCCTTAGCCCAACGGCTACATATGGTATACGTATACCTTTTAAGTAACCTGCTTGTATATTCCCACCCACCCATCGTAGTGCGAGCCCAGTTATGAGGCTGTGCACTTGGTCCCTGCTGTTATTAGTCTAGATGCTTAGAGGCACCTATTCCAGGATACACCACGTAGAGGAGAAACTACTCAGGAATGTCATCATCATTGGAAAATGAAACTTTATAAGTATTACTCAAATCCTCAAGATCATTAGCATTCTATTTAGTTGTTATTTTAACAAAATGCTTCAAAGTAGTAAAATCATGTTCCAAGACACATTTTTGAATTGGTAATGTGCTTTTTAGTATAACTTACCATTCAGTGTACGTTTGTATTTATTTAAACTGCAAACAGTATGCTGAGCAAAAAGCCGATCTTCGCACATTTAAGTTCAGATTCCAACTTTATTAATTTTATTTTGGGTATTTGTAAAGGCTAGATTAACAAGTTGTAAAATAATGTATTACTTATAGAGAATATCATTTATGTTATGAATTATCGAGTTTTATAGCATTTTCTTGGTACCTGAATAATCCTAGATTTAAACCAGCTGGCAAAAGTTATAAATAGAAGTGAATGTTACTTGAATAGTTGACACATTACAAAGTTTGTAACTGTTTCGTTTTGCATCAATGTATTTTGGCCAATAAAATTCTTTTTTTTAACAAATAACGTGTTTGTTTTTAAGTTTTAATAAACGGAGGCATTATGATTCATTGGTTTGTTCAGAATCGTCATTGGCAGTATGGGATTTAGTTATAGTCGCAACTGTAATTTAGTGCAGACCTAGCATAAATCGGATTCAGTTCAGTTGAATGAATGTTTAATTATGGACGAATGGGATGCTAATGATCCCAAGGATTTCAGTAATACTTATAAAGCTTCAATTTCTAATGATGGCAATATTCATAACTGTTCTTCTTCCACGTGGCGCATCCTAGACATCTAGACTAATAACCGCAGGGACCGAGTGCACAGCGATACATCCGCGCTTTCATTGGATACCTGTTTAGTGAATGGATGCTAGCATACACCCAAGATGCTTACAAGGCATATTAAAGTAACTATTTACCATATGTAGCCGGTTAGGCTTGTGGATCCGTCAACGCTACAAAAAATCGCCTCACCAATTCCTGCAAATTCTGGAGTCATCGCAAGGATGCGTATAGAAATTTGAGAAGCTACCCAAACTTGGAATTAATAAAGAGGTGGTTCTGTCACCAACTTATGTTGTGTTATATGTAGACAAATGGTTATTTCATTCCAACCTACTTTCTGTAGCATTAACAATACAATTTTATTTGTCCAGTTGCACCCTGTCTATTATCCTGATAAAAATTGCCCATAATCCTGTAGATAAAAGTTTAATCTAAAAGATAGAAAGGTGTAAGTTTTAGTTTATGTCAATGACAATTCCTAACAAAAATGGGACACGTATAGGTCACTGGACTCGAATTTGGATGGGCAAGGGTTCGAGTGCCACTAAATGCTGACCATTCTTTGACTGCTTCCCTTGAAGTACTCAAGCAATAATAATAATATCAATAATTTACCAGTTCTGCTATTGATTAAAGTATATTTTAAATGTTAATAATGTCAAAAGCAGTTTCTGTACAGCAATGTGAATTTTATCCAATTTACATGATCGTTGAAGTGGTTCAGCGGTACGGCGCTCAACTTGGACCTGGTGGACATGAGTTCGAAAAAAAATTGTTGGCCAACATTCGCCTTCGCTAAAATGTCCACTGCTGAAAGTTGTTTCTCGTAAATTTTTTAAAGTAGTATGTGTATATATATATAGTCACCTCCATACTCAACATTACTTTAACACCAATAGGTCAAATGACTCACGATTGTGTGTCCTTGTTAAAATCATCTGATCACACCCACACAATTAATTTTTATTCAGAGGTCAACTGGTCTAAATGAGTAGACACATTCATAGGACTTGTCTAGAACACAGCATGAAGAAAATTGAATTGTGCACAAATAACTATAAATTTGTTAGTTCGGTAGGTGTCAAAGTATTTTTGGATGTACAAATAATTGTGCCAAATGAAAGGTCGAAATGCTGTATTTTCATTTCATTTTGATTGGTGACATGATCACCTCTTCATTATTTTCTATAATTATACGGCATAGAAAACGATCGACTTTGATGGCATGATAAGAGTAACAAACGTAGAAAAATAACGAAGTTTCTTGCCTGGTAGATAGAATCCTTGTTCAATCATCCTGTTCACAAAGATTGATAAGGCCGCCTGATTTTTTGTTAGGGTTATTTCTCTTAGCCCAATAGTCACATATGGTATATGTATAGCTTAAGATACCTTTTAAGTATCCTGGGTGTATACTTACACCCACCCACTGTAATGGAAGCCCAGTTATAGCGCTGTGCGCTCGGTCCCTGCTGTTATTGGTCTAGAATTTCTATAGGCACCTAGTCCAGGATGCATCCCACGTAAAGGACGAACAGTCAGAAATATCACCATTATTGGAAATTTAGACTTTTAAGCATTGCTCAAATTGTCATCTCTTGAATCCCTTAAATACACGAAGCACACAATGCTGTATTTTCATTTCATTTTGGTTGATGACGTGGTCACCTCTTCATTATTTCCCATATTTATACGACATAAACGATCGACTTTGATGGCATAATAAGCGTAACAAACGCAAAAGAACAACAAAGTTTCGTGGCTAATAAACAGCATCGCTGTGACGGCGCCACTATTCGCAAAGATTGACAAGGCCACCTGATTTTTTGTCAGGGTTATTTCCCATAGCCCAACGGTATTCGTATACCTTTCAAGTATTCTGGGTGTATGCTCGCATCCAACCGCCGTAACAGAAGTCCACTTATACCGCTGTGCACTCGGTTCCTGTTATTAGATGCTTAGGGGCACCTAGTCCAGGATGCACGACGTGGAGGATGAATAGTCAGGAATGTGACCATCATTGGAAATTGAAACCTTGTTAAGCATTACTCGAATCCTTGTGAATCATTAGCATTCCGTATTGAATATATATAGGCGGTCTTCGTTGCTTGTTTGTAAAGTCAAACAAGGACCGGTATCTAGTGTCGGTGGCAGGAGTTAAATCTATGCCCATCCAGTTGCATCTGTAAAAAACTTTCTTGTACAACTAAAAATTAGACCAATCAGAGAACAGAACCCACATCCAATAAAATTTCGACCAATTAAAAATTGTATGACGTACAACAATTACCATCCAGGCAGGTAGATGATAAAACCAACCAAGATAAAAAGAATTTTTAAAAATCCTATTGGTCAATCTTCGTGAGCATGTGTGAGTCACGTTGGTGCATTCTTCTATCAAAAGGGGATTGTTTGACCTTGAACATGTATATAAGGTGGAAAAATCAATATTTGCATAGCACTATACGATTTGTATTGCATCATCGTGCAAATTTGGTCACAGTTTTTGAAACTTTTCCATCCCTAACCGACGAGTAATTACACACTCACAACAGGTTATCTAACTCTTATTGGTTCCTTTTTTCGAAACGTTTTCCCTTGGTTGATTTTATCATCTACCTCCAGGCACATACTACCTTGTAAAGTATATATAATACATAGTATGCAACAGACTTAACCTGACAATGGAAGTAAATTGAATGAATAATTCCTGTTTTACAAACAACTGGAATAATCCAACTGCAAGAAAACTTTATATTCAGGAAGTTACGTTGCCAATATAACACAAAATAAAAAATTAATATTTTAATTTCAAATAAAAATTCCTACTTATTCTAATTATGCTGTGTCTTAGTAATATACAGATACAAATAAAGATCCTCAGCTTGGACTTCTCTAATTTCAAAATGGTAGATGATAAAACCAACCAAGGGAAAAAGAATTAAAAAAAATTATATTGGTTAACCTCCGTGAGTGAGTCACGTTGGTGCATTCTTCTATCAAAAGGGGTTTGTTTGACCTTGAAAATGTATATAAGGTGGAAAAATCAATATTTACATACAATTTGTATTACGTGATCGTGCAAATTTGATTACATCTTTTGAAACTTTTCCATCTCCAACTTACGAGTAATCACACACTCACACCAAAGTAGCCTGGCTCTTATTGGCTCCTTCTTTCGCAACTTTTTCCCCATGAGTTGGTTTTATCATCTATCTTCAAAATCGACATTAGTTTCCAAAATATTAATTTATATTACTGAGAACATCAATAATACATTTTCTTCATTCATTTAAAAGTCTCCTTGTAATTTCACAAACTTTGGAAAGGTAGAGGATAACACCTAATGCCACATTTCAAGTAAATATCTTAAAGTCATGGGATATTCATTGTATTTTTAAATTTTGTGAAGCTAGTTTACTAAAAGTGCATTTGAAAGAAAAATTACAAAAATAAATGTAAGTAACAACAGTTGTGAGAGATCACGCGATGCAATAAATGACCTTCCCAAGTGAAACCTACATTGCATTTCTTATGATAAAATATTGTCATCTAATTTTCATTTTGGTTCGTGACGTGATCACCTCTTCATTATTTTTTTATAATATAGCATAGATAAACGATCGACTTCGATGGTTTGATAAACGCAACACAAACATAGAAATATAAAGTATCTAGACCAATAGACGGCATCCTTGTGACGTCGCCACTGTTCATAGAGAATGACGAGACCGCTGATCTTTTGTCAGCGTTATCTCCCTTAGCCCAAGGGCTACATGTGATACACGTTCACCTTGGGATATCTTTTAATTATCCTTGGTGCATACTCGCACCCACCCGGCTGTAGCGGAAGCCCAGTTATATCGCTGTGCACTCGGACCCTGCTGTTATTAGTCTAGATGTTTATGAACAACTAGTCCAGGATGCACTACGTGGAGGATGAAAAGTTAGGAATATTAATATCATTGACAATTGGGACTTTATAAGCATTACACGAAGACAACGATGAATGAATTTAGAAAAATACGACTAAACGTATTTATTTTAACAATTAAACTCGTTCTCTTTTTTCCCTATTGTAAATGCACCATCTTTAAGAATATTCATGACAGTACAAAAGCATGTTTTTAACCATTTTCGTTTAATAGCATTTGCCATTGACTTTATTATTACTTCTACTTTGCGTACATCATCAATAAATGCCAGCAAATAAACAATTACAGCCAGACAACTAAAAACAAAATAATTCCACTTAGTTCAAATAAGAGTATTGACTCGATAGGGAATTACTTTGATTTTGTTGTATGTAAGTAGTTTGGAGCAGAAATAATTCAATCTAGCCAGTCCCAAGTCTGGATAAAGGAGGAGGGCTTGAGCGCGCAAGGTTAGCAACCTGGCCTCTGTAAAAAATTTATACTGCTGTGGAAACAATATAAGAGGACGCCATTCCAGCAGCCAACGGAAAAGTGGTTGTATGTATCTGGATGACAGAGTTACACAAATGACAGGGTTGAGTAAAAGCCGAAAGAAAGCGCAATCTTCGATTTGCAGAATGTTCAATGCCAACAAAACTTTGTTGTTGTTTTGCCGTAATTGTTATCTTATTGCCCCATGCTTATTTTTAAAGCGAAAGGGTTTTGTATAATATAATAATAAGTAGCTGTCAATCGATTACGGTTTTCTTTCAGGTAGGATGCCAATAATCGTGTTTTTAAACCTTTCTGGAATCACACAAACAAAGATCGGAAATCGAGTGTATAGCAGTACAACTGGGCTTCCGTTCGGTGGATGGGTGCGCGACTATTCCATACATAGCCGTTGGGCTAACAGAAGCAACCGTGATGAAAAATCAGGCAGCCTTGTTAATGCTTTTATAAACGGTGGTGCTGTCATAGGAATACTATTTATTAATAAAACTCAAAAAATAATTTGTTATGTGTACTGCTTTGAATGTTTGCACGAGAAACATCTTTCAGCAGTGGACATTTTAGCAAAGCCGAACATGGGTTTGCATTATATATATATATATATATAGAAAAAAATACAAAGCTTGAATACCGCTTTCTAAACTGTTTTTCGTTTATTATCAATTAATAAATATTCAATATATTTCGACAAATTCAAAAAAAAGAACACACTGTATAAAATAAATAGCATTTTTACACTCAAACAACCCATAAACACAAAATAATCGATCCAAAAGAAAATAAACTACAATGATGTACTTTGGAGTACATGTGAATGAAGGATGACCTCGGTCGTTGCGAACTTGGCAATCCCACAATCGACACAAATAAATAATTACTTGCAAAATAAATTCACCACTTTACTTTTAAGTGTTTTCTCACAATTGAAATGGGCAAAACGCCTTTGTAAGCCGAAAATTAAAATAAGAAAATAAAATCTTGCCAACGACACGAGTTGTATACAAATATGCGACGAAAGAGATGTGTGTGTGATAGAAGAAATAGACACACATGCACACACACACACACACACAAGCAATATGTTGTTTCTAGTTAGGACAGACCCGACGAAGCTGCCGAGGCTGTTCGAAAGTATTTTGGGTATGAATCACCACGCACGGCGTCTTCGGTGAGAATCACAGTTGAAATATCCGAGCCAGGTACATCGTAACGAGATTGCAATAACAAGTTTTCCTGTTTGAATAAAGTAGAAAATTGCATGACACATGTTATGTGTAACAATGGGGTGGTTTTAAGGGATTATATGTTTTTAGAAATGCTATATTAGTATTGTCAGATTCACTTGTATAATAAATTTACTAGGTTTTCAAATCAACCAGGAGCACTGTACAGTTGTTTCATCCTTATTTAGAATAATCCGCAGCGCATACCTTTTAAGTTTTACACACACGCCCTATCTGGTGTCAGGCCAGCGCCTTAAACCACTGAGCTACGGATGGATAACCTTCGACCTGTAAATTTATTATTTATAGTGAATCTAATCAATTCTAATTGCCCAGTGTTCTCAAATTCTCCTACGTTCCTACCGGTTTAGCGAGTGAGAGAACCCAATTTTGTGGATATTCTGCTACACCCAACGCACACCATATAGATCCTTGCATACTCTCAGGTTTAATAGCCTATATAGTACTACTGATGATTCCAAATAAGGATGTGAAACAGCTGTACAGTGCTCCTGGTTGACTGGAAAACCTAGTAAATTTATTATTCAAGTGAATGTGACAATACTAATATAACATTTCTAAAAACATGTTATGTGTTGAGTACGAGGAAATGACCGAAACAATGCACTTTTAATAACATAATTTTAACATTATTATTATTATCATTATTGCTTTACGACAAATATTTTTCCGTAGGTAGAAATTTAGCGAAGTTGAACGAGGGCCTGAACCTAGACATTGTTGTACCGTTAAAAATGATGTAGATAGAGTTGACTGTTTTGAATGATTGTTCTATGCAGCTGTAATAGTACCGAGTTTCTAATTTCATTGTGGTTAGTAACGTGATCACCTCTTCATTATTTTCTATAATTATACGGCATAGCTAAAAACGATCGACTTCGATGGCTTGATAGGTGTAACAAATGTCGATGGCAGACGGCGTCCTTGTGATGTCGCCACTGTTCACAACAATTGACGAGGCCACCTGATTTTTTGCCAGGGTTATCTCCCTTAGCCAAACGTTTACATATGGTGTACGTATACCTTAAGATACCTTTTAATTACCCTGTGTGTACACTTGCACCCACCTGCTGTAGCGGGAGCCCAGTTCTACAACAGTGCACTTGGTTCCTGCTGTTTTTAGTCAAGATGCATATAAATACGGTCCAGGATGCACTTCGTGAAAGAGGAACAGTTGTGAATATCATCATCGTTGGAAATTGAGACTTTATGAGCATTACTCAAATCCTCAGGATCATTAAAAGTCAGGTTTCTAAACCCGAAACAAGTCCTCAAATAGAACCTTTGATTAAAAAGCCTGCCCAGATGGTAGTTTGATTCCTACCCATCAACTTGTTCGGCTCGGATGATATCACTGTGATCAGTACAAATACTAAGAGGGGAGACCGACCCCCACTTAGCGCGTCCACAGGTGGCGGATAGTGGAATGACCTTTAGCAATAAAGGTTAGTTGAGAATAAAACTGTGCCAAATAAACAGCCGTGGACCAAACGGACACTCAGGCGTTAAGGTCGTTAACGTGTTGACAATAAGGCGACAACGGTTATCGGTGTCACCCTGAGTATTATTACCAAGCAGCCCTATTTAGGGACAGCACTGCTTCTCCACTCGGAGAGGACCAACGAAATACATACAAGATGCCAACTGGTTAAAAATTTGTGATTGCATTGCAATAAATCATTCGTATTTTAGACCTCTTTATCTATCTATGTATTGACCGATGTTTACAAACGCTACAAAAAGTTACAACATTCAATGTAATGAATGGTAAACATAAATTTTTTTGAAAAGACAATTGTATAAGTTAAGGCAATTGCTTAAACAAAGAAAAAATCAATAATTTTCAATCACCAAAAAAGTTATCCAAAACCTAGTGGGCAATACAAAATGACCTTAAAAAATACACTAGCTTTGCTCCCCAAGGTCATTATCGTATCACATGATTATTGTTTAAAATTCATATTGATGAAAAAATCTATACACGTGTGACCTGAATGTCATACATTGCAATTTGATTGGACAATGGTATTTTAATTAAAATATCGATCAAACTGACCAAAATAGTTCGCAAACCACGGGCTCCCGTTTGTTGTATCAACGCCTGTTTGGCAATCGCCTTCAACGCGTCCTCGGTAACCTTCAATTCACACTGGAACAATATAGAAATTGTGGTTCAATGGAACATTACCAAACGGACATAAACATCGACTTTTAAGTGCACTTACCGAACGACACTTGAGAGGTATGCTGACTTTAATGTTAATTACATCCCCCCAATTAAACCCCTCCAATGATCTATATCAATTGTAAAAGGATAAGCAATCGGACGTCCAATCAAATAATTCATTTGGACTGAGTGCGCGCTACAATGTACGTCCAAATTATTCGTTGGCCACCTGGTCTTCCTTTCCATCTAGATAATGGATGGACTTCCATAACTATTCTGGCTGGATAAGTGGGCAATATCACCGTAAAGCATGACAGATCATGTTTAACATACATACCCAAAACAGCGACATAAACCCTATTGGTCAGTCTTCGTGAGTAAGTGTGAGTCATGTTACATACTGCTAATTGTATTGTATTTTTATAATTGTACATATTTTTTGTGTGCTGAAAGCTACTTCTACTGAAGTACCTAAGCCAATAACCATAAATAATAATAATAATGTTGGTGCATTTTTCTATCGAAAGGATATTGTTTGACCTTGAAATGTGTATGTGAGAAAATCGATATTTACGATTTGCATAGTGTGAGTGAATTGTGCAAATCCTGCACATTTGGTTACACATTTAGAAACTTTTCTTTTCCCTACTTGCGATTAAAAAATTGTGACAACACATTGACAAAATGTTATCCAAAATTTTATTGGTTCCGTTTTTCGCCCGTGGGTTTTATTATCTACCGAAATCGGTCGTTTAATTGGCAGTTCCAAAAAAATTGGCAAATTGAACACATGTTGTAAACCTTCAGTCGAAATGGAGTTAACAATTAAAATCAGTGTCCACTATTGTGAGTGCACTTTTAAAATAGTTTACGGACTTCTGGTAATTGTTGGACTGTAGATGATAAGATCCTAATTTCGGATGATGATAATGATCAATAATGCAAAAGGAATGTCCAAAAGTACTAGTACTATTAATAGCTAGGATACTTTAGTAAAAGTTCATTCCACACAAGTATTGAGAGGCCAAAGTGGTGAGTTTTAGCTTTAAGACTGCAAAGTCCAGCATCAAATGTTATACTTTGTATATATGCATATACAAAGTGTGACGAAAAATGTATAAAAATCAATAAACACACACACACACACACACCACTATGCATGTTAAAGTACAAATAAACCATTATGCCATAATGTATGAAAGAACTAACACAATATACTTATCCAGGTCTAGACACTCAATAATCACCTTTGTTCAATGTATGGAGCTACTCAAACCGGCCTCCAAAATATATGTGGGTCGAGTGACCAGTTTTGGAGAATGAATCACAAACGAGAAAGCAACACTTTTTTTTCTGCATATGACGTCACAATGATTACTCTAACTATCTTTTTAATACTAAAACACAGCCGTTTTAGCGATTGTCCCTTTAAGAATTCAATCACTGTAATCGGTTTCCGGTGGTTAATGAATTTACCTACTTATGCTCTGTTGTACTTATTTTTTAGAAAAAGACAGCTTCTGCGAATCAAATTGACAACATAAACATCTTTTATCGGATTTCCATGTAAATATCATTGATGCTTTTTAATATTCATGAGTAAAATGTTTCTGATCAGATACCTTCCACGTTGAAATGACAGTTTACCGTCAAAACTCGTGTGCTTGTACCTATCAACTGAGCAATCTAACGAACTAGCTTCATTCATATTTAAGACAATCAAAAGTGTTGGGGTTATGCTATTAGTGAAAATTTAAGTTACAATAAATTACTGGCCCATAATCCTATAAAAAGGTGGTACAGCGCTCGACGTGGACTTGAGTTCGAATCCCACCACCGGCAATAAATGCGGGTTCACGTCCACTGCTGAACGATGCGTTTCCCACAAAGCATTCAAGATAGTAAAAATGAAAACAATAGGTAAATTGAAATTCTATAATGACATTGGTAACATGGTCACACCTCTTAATTATTTATACATTGGTACAGCATATTATTATTATTATTATTATTAAACTTTAATATCACACTAGAGATACATTCAGCGTAAATATACATTTTCACCATCAATATAAAAACAAAAATAATAATTACAAAAATTAAAAAGTAGTAGTACAAATAATGTGAGCAAAATGAAATAGAATGTCATATGTTAATAAATATAAATGTAGTCAATACAGTAAACACGTGATTTTTTTTAAAATAATTCAAAATTACTATACTTTGAGTAAGTCATTATAAGACACAGTTGTTACATTATACTGTCCCAATTAGTTCAAATTCGTCAGCCTGAATCCACGATGAACTACATGGAGGTATAGAAATAAAATGATGTCCTTGTAAGTATTACCCAAAATTATCGGGATTATTTAAAAGCCCCAACGCGGTATAACAACATCATCCCACTCGCGAAATAGTTCATTCATTCATTTCGGCTGACGACATTGTCACCTTTTCAGAGTAGGACAGATGGGGGAGGATCTGTCCAAAAAAACCCCGAATTCGATGACTTGATAAGTATGACAGACGGTGAATTATGATAAAGTTTCTTGGCAGACCACTGTCCGCAAAGAATTTTTTTTTCAAAGTTATGTCCATTAGCGTGACGACTGCATATGGCATACAAATACTTTAAAATACCGTTTAAATATCCAGGATGTATGTTTGCACCAATCTGCCAAAGTGGAAGCCCAGTTGTAACGCTGTTCACTCGGTTCCTGCTGTACTTGTCTAAGTATTATTATTTATTTTTACTACTTTGAATGTTTTACGAGAAACATGTTTCAGCAGTGGACATTTTAGCGCTGTACCACTAGACTACTACCACGTAAAAGTGACAGTCAGATGGTCGTCATCATCATCCCAAATATCCCCAACTAGTATCGGCACTTGGTTTCTACATACGTAGCAGCCATCGACGACTCATTACACAATACATGACAAAACTCACGCCATCGATAGTAAACAAGAGTTGGTATTGCTTGAGCAAGGCGTTTTTGGGCTGAGTCAAAATGCGCACAAGCATGGCCTCGTCCAACGAATGCAGGACGGTGACGATGGGAAATCGGCCGACGAATTCGGGAATGATGCCAAATTTGATGAGGTCACACAATTCGACTTGTTCGAGTAGACGGTCGCGTTCGGCGTTCAGTTCGGCGGGAGTCGGTTCGTGTTTGGCGAAAAGCTGACCAAGATTGGGCTGTGACGCATTGGCTGGGTTGGGTTGATGAGAGGTGTCCGATACTTTGGCAGCGGCAGCGGCAGCCGCAGCGGTGGTGGAACAGTTGAGGTCTGCAAATCCGACTGTCTAAGAGAAAAATAAAGTTGCATCATTAAAACATTGGAAAGCTTTGAGGAATTGACTTTACTACTTTTAATGTTTTCAGCTGTGGACATTTTCGTGCCGGTGGTGAGGATCGAAACGCATGCATGCCCATCCAAGATTGAATTGAGCGCCGTACTGCTATACCACCAAGGCACATTACCACATTCATTTATTTACTGTTTGAATGTTTCAAATATGTTTCAACAAGTGGATATTTAGGAAGTCAAACAGGAACCCAAGGTCATCATCACCATTGGGGATAAATACCCCCACCCGGTTATTATCACCCAGGGTAGTCCAAATACCCAAACCGTCTGCAAAAACACCAACTTTTACAATGTGCACTTGATGAATGACACTTGAGGTGTACTGACGAATTAAACCCTTCCAATGATATCTGTTTGCTGTATAGGGTAAACAAACGGAAGCCCAATCAAATAGTTCATTTAGACGGGTTGGGGGCTTAGCATAAATAAAAGAACTGACTTGGCGTGCTACAATGTCCGTCCAAATTTTCCGCTAGTCGCTTGGCCGCCTTCTATTCCATCCGGCTAATAGATGGGCCTCCATCGCTATTCTGGCTGGATGAGTGGGCGATCGACGCAAAACATGGCCAATCCATTTTAACCGTCTTTCTTCTTCTATTGTGTATCTACTTGGGTGAGTCCCAGTTTCGCATGCAACACCCACGACCAGCAATAGCAATGAAACTCATGCCCATCCGAGTTTGAGTCTAACGCTATACCACTGCACCACCACCACCATCATGAAACACTTCATTACTTGACTGGTGGTTGACGGAAAACCGGTGCATTTATAGATTATTCAGCTAGCTCTGATTCCGTTAATCGCAACCTGCTGCTGTGGAATCGTCTCATTGCCAAAAGAATTCTTACAAAAATGGTCACGTCCTTAAACTCAGTAAAATGGAATGGAGATTCTCTAACTGAAGCTCAGGTGTCCGCCAAGGATATATTCTAGCACGCACACTCTTCAATTTCGTGGTTGATGCTATCTTTCATGAAGTTTCCCGATTATTTGAGGACTGTATAACTCATGATGGTCGCAAGATAGCGCATCTTCAATATGCAGATGAAGAAAATCTTCAAAATGCGGTTCAACTTACTCAAAAAGCCTCAGAGAAATATGGTTTATATCTTAATGCTAAAACACAATGGTTTTAGCGAACGTCCCTTTAAGAAATCCAATAACTGTTAATGGTAACCAACTCCCAGTGATTGATGAATTTACGTACCTAGGCTCAGTCATAGATAATAAAAGATCCGGCTCTTCAAAAATTCGGAGCCGTATTCGCCTCTCTGCTGCAGCCTTGCGGCGTTCAGAACAAAAGTAATTTTTCCATTAAAAGCAAGATTAGAATATATAAGAATTTAGTACGTTCTATTCTACTTTATGCATGCGAAACTTGGACTCTCACCCACGTGGATATATAAAAGCTTGTCCATTTTGAGCCGAGCTATTTAAGATCCATATGGTTTCGCTTGCTGTCCTCTATTAAACGAAACCATTTAATAACGAATAAAATATTTCAATAATTTCCAAACACTTAACATTCATTGACCACGATAAGAGAAGAAGATTAAAATGGATTGGCCATATTTTATGTAGATCGCCCACTCATCCAGCCAGAATAGCGATGGAAGCCCATCCATTACCCGGATAGAAAAGAGGACCAGGCCGCCAACGGAAAATTTGGACAGACATTGTAGTACGCGAACTTTTATGTATGCTAAACCCCCTCGTCCGAATAAATTATTTAATTGGACATCCTTTTGCTTACCGTTTGCAGCTAATCGAGAAAGGGGTTTAACTCGGGGGATGTAATCAACATTTAAAGTCAGCACACCTCAAGTGTCGTTCATCAAGTGCACATTGCATAAGTTGATGTTTTTGGAATTTTGACTACCCTGGGCGATAATAACCGGTGTGGGATTTTTATGCCCATTGATGATAATGATAATGACAGAAAACATTTCTCAGCAGATAGACTATTTGTACATTTATTGTTAACAGTGGAATCGAACTCATCTCAATTGGAATAGGTGTCTAAAAAATTGGCTATTTGTGCACCAATTGAGTGACCTTCAACATCTTTTCATTTATTGGTGGTAATTAAGTGATTTAGCATTTCCCCATTCGAAAATCATCTTCGCACGCAGAAAAGTAGTTAACTTATCGGTTAGTAGACTACTTCTTTATACTTATATCAGTGTCTTTAAGTATCCCACCTAGTGGAATCTTAGAAATACACATAGTTACACTTTTGCTATAGTTTTACGCACTGCGTGAACATACTGTATACTGTAATGGGCGATGCTCGATTCAGAATAATCAACAGATTATGATGTGTTCCACAGCAATTGTTCCTAAGCGCCGGTGGTTCAGTGGTAGAATGCTTGCCTGCCACGCGGGCGGCCCAGGTTCGTTTACCGGCCGGCGCACTCCTTTGGGATGCTTATGATCCTGAGGATTTGAGTAATGCTTATAAAGTCACAATTTCCAATAATGGTAATCGAAATCGATCGTTTATATGTCGTATAGATATGGGGAATAATGAAGAGGTGATCACGTCACCAACCAAAATGAATGAATGTACAACACAATGATCACATCCATTCTCAAATGTTCATTACTATACTAACACACTGGTTGTATTTATTATTATACAAGCACGGAAATTGTAATAAATTGATAATCATCGTTTATAAAAAAAACCAAAATAAATATCACACATAAAATCATAAGTGATAAAGCAATCTCAATAGTCAATATCTTTCTCCATATAACAAAAATTAAAAACAATGATAATTAGGGTAACCTTTTGAAATAACTTAATTACCAAATAAAACTGTTCGTAATATATTAAATCATGACCAATTCGTTCACAAATGGTATAAATCAATAACCAAATAATAATAATAATAACTGTTAGTTTCTATCATACATGTATTATTAATCTGATCACGTGCCATTATGCATTAATATTGCAGTCATCGAAAAACAGCAAATCAATGCAATGGTTTAAAATTGTGCAAGCATAGGCATTGAATCGCTTTAAAGCATACCAAATAATTAAATAGGATTATGAATCGTTGGCCTATGTAAGATGTACATAGACACAAAATCATGCCTTACCTTTTTGTGTTTCCGTCTGTCGATAATTTTCTCGAGACCATTGAACGAACCCGACCCGATGAATAGAATGTTGGTCGTATCGACTTGAACCGTTTCACCGCGCAACTTACGCGAACTCTTTCCGTCGGGAACATTTACAACACAACCTTCCAATAGTTTTAGCATACCCTTGAAAACCATATATATATATATATATATATATACTTAATGTTTATTACTTTAAATGTTTTACAAGAAACATCTTTCAGTAGTGGACATCTTAGCGAAACCGAACGTGGGCCCGCATTTTAGTGGACCAGTGGTGAGGTTCAAAATACGGGCACTGTATCGCTATATATATGGCAATTCGGTTAATTGAAGGGGAAATTAGTACGCTACTGCTCTTCGAAACATCTTGGATCTGTTTCCCATTTTTAGACATATATATTATGAAAATACTTTAGAAGTATTTATAAAAATATTACTTGCAAAAATAATTGCCACTTACAATAGATACAACATTCATTCTACTATTAAAATAATATTATTACAACATAAAAAAACCCACATTTGTATAAAGAAAATAATAGATATATATATATTTTTTAAAAACATTACAAATTTTATGATTTACATACAATGAACAATTTTCTCCACAAGTAACATGTCACTTTCCCATCAATCAACATTGTTTGAAAAAACTAAAAAACATTTCAACAGCATTCAGTTCGGCAATTTATAAAAATCTGTTCTTGCTTGTCAAAACTTTGGTAGTCTAGGTAAGATAAAGATACAGTAAAATGTAAGTTATAACGTTTCAGTTTCCAATGATGGTGATATTCCTGACTGATCCTCCTCGTCCTCCTCCATGTGGCGCATTCTGGACCAAGGTGCTGATGGCACCTAGACTGATAGCAGCAGAGACCGAGTGCACAGCGACATAACTGGGCTTCCGCTAGGGCAGGTAGGCAGGAGCATACACCCAGGTATCTCAAGGTATACGTATACCATATGTAGCCCTTGGGCTAAGGGAGATAACCCTGACAAAAAATCAAGCGGTCTCGTCAATATTTGTAAACAGTGATGGGGTCAAATAGCCAAGAAACTTCGTTATTCTTCTACATTTGTGTTACGCTTATTAAGCCATCGAAGTCGACTGTTTGCTATGCCGTATAAATATAGTAAATAATGAAGAGGTGATCATGCCACCAACCAAAAATGATATTAATGATTTTGAGAATTTGAGTAATGTCTGTAAAGTCCCAATTCTCAATAATGGTAATATTTCTGACTGTCACCTACTCGCGGTGCATTCTGAACTAAGTGCACAGCAATATAACTGGGTTTCCGTTTCGGAATAATGAAAAAATAACCACGTCATCAACCGGAAAGAATAGACGAATAAATGACATACGCGCGCAATATTAGCTTAAATCCAGGAACCAACCACCAGTTATAGGACATCTTAAGGTTCAAAATAAGCTACATAATTTGTAATTCAAATAAAGAATAGTCTATTGATAAACTAATCTAATTACAATTGTTAAACTTGTACGCAGTGAAACGTATAACTTTGTGTGTGTATGTGTAAAAATCAATTACACGCAAAAATTTTCAATAATGGTTGTAATGTTGATAAATTCGCAACCAGTAATAAATAAAATGGCAAGGGTGTAAACAAAATACGGTCGCATAGTTTTTCTATATGATTTACAAATAGATATCTCACCCACGAACGCTTGAGACAAAAATATGCCACATTTTATTCAATGATAACATTCGACTCTATAAATATTTATAACGCATTCATACCCCCAAAAAAACAATCTCTATTGATTTTGATTTGCTGTAACAATGAACAGATAGATGAACAACTTTCCAGTTAAACTAGCTAGACTGAATATATATATATATATATATAGTGAGAGAGAGGGAGAAGAGAATATTGAACTATATAGTCTGTTCACGTCCACAATAAGTGATACTTGTAAATTCAATAGTCTAAACGTTTCAAGTCTAGTCCAAACGTACGTATAGTTCTCGTCATTGAACCATTTTACCCAGATATCCATCATATTCAACAAACAAAAACAACGCGACGTTTCCTTAAACACCACAACAATATTGGAATAAAATAACGATGTTCTCATTGTGGGAATGTTCATTCCATTATAATCTCTATATTTTTGGACAATTGTTTATGCCTAGATTAGTCTAAACCTACTAAAAAAACGTATAAACCACAATCTTTCAAAATCCATATTTAATAATTACCATTAGTACATGAAGCCACTCCCTCCCGCCAATTAAAACTCTCCAACAAGTCATCTAGACAGTTCCATAATATTGCAAGTGAGTATTCAAAAGACGAAACACCGGTTTGACAATTTAATCAATCAGTCAGGTGGTCTAGCGGTATAGCGCTCGACTCAAACCTGCGTGGGATCATGGGGCTATTCGATAGCCACCACTAGCGGCACACCAAATGCTGACGAACACGAAAAAGAACAAGCATAAGTCACCTGTTGTACTCCTTCGCCGCCCACATCCCGCATCGAATGGAACGCGCCACTTTTGCACGCAATCTTGTCGACCTCGTCCAGAAAAACGATGCCCTGTTGGGCTCGTTCGACATTGAAGTTGGCGTCCTGCAACAATTTGGAAATTACAGATTCGATGTCTTCGCCCACGTAGCCTGCTTGGGTTAGGGTAGTGCAATCGCAAATGGCAAAAGGCACGTCCAAGCATTCGGCCAAGGTTTGGGCGAGCAGCGTCTTACCTGCAGACAAATCGACATATTATTATTATTATTAAGCTTTAATATCTCACTAGAGATACATTCAGCGTAAAATACATTTTTACCATCAATATAAAAAAAAGTAGTAGCACAAATAATGGGATCAAAATGAAATAGAATGTCATATGTTAATGAATATAAATATAGTCAATATAGTATGAATGTGATTTTTTTTTAAATATTCAAAATTACTATACATTGAATGAGTCACTTAAGGCATAGTTGTTACATTATGCTGTAAGATGTCCAAATTAGTTCAAATAAATGCGTGAGTGGAATGATTCCTACTTTGATAGGTTTGTTAGTAGTTCAATTTTGTTTGATTCTGGATTGGTTTTGGCTTTCATGTGCAGATAGGTTCCCCCTGTTTTCCAGAAGCTTTAGAATTGTTAAAAGCTGCATGTAGTGGGTGATTGTTATTACTTTCAATCCTTGATGCTAATTGTATACAGGATTTAAAATGTTTATTAACAATATCATTTAATAAGATAGAATATTTAATTCCTGTAGATTTTGATACCAATGATATGCATCTTTTTAAAACAACGTAATAAATATATATATATATATATATATATATATATATATATATATATATATATATACAGAATGCATATGTTCCTGAGGATTAGAGTAAAGTTTATATAAAATTGCAATTTCCAATAATGGTGATAATCTTCTTTCTATCCAAAACTTCGATTAACATTTTATTTTTATTTTATGTTTGCGGACGTTTTAGCGAAAGCTGAACGCGTGGGCCCGCATTTTAGTGGGCCGGTGATGGGATTCAAACCCCCATGCCCCCACCGAGGTCCGAATTTGAGCGCTGTACCGCTAGACCACCCCTGGATCAGGGATTTATTTATCCAATACGTAATCGTTGTGCCGAGCTGGCCTAGCCGTACGACGCTCGATTTAGACCTGGGCAGGCATGAATTTGAATCCCACCACCGGCCCACCAAATGCGGGTCCACGTTCGGCTTCGCTAAAGTGTCACCACTACTGAAAAATGCGCGTTTCCAGTCAAAACGTTCAAAGTAGTAAATATGAATATAACACATAACACTAACAAAAATTGGACAATCTCATCAGCCAGCCAAAAAGAACCTTGTTATACTTATAGGCATGTCAAACCACAGATGTAACGCAAGTACCATTCATTGTAGTTGGTGACGTAGTCATTTCCTTATTAGTTCTATATTTGGACGGTATATTAAACGATCGATTCCAATAGCTTGACAAGTGCAACAAACGTAGACGAATAACAAGAAGATTGACAAGGCCGCCTGATTTTTGTCAGCGTTTTCTCCCTTAGCCGTTCAAGTATCCTGGGTCTATGTTTGCATTCATTCGCCTAAACGGAAACCCAGTTATACCGCTGTGCATTTAGTTCAAACGCCTGTTGACATCTAGGCCAGTATGCACCACGTGGAGGACAAACAATCAGGAATATTACCATCATTGGAAATTGAAACTTAATAAGCATTATTCCAATTCTTCACAATCATTAACATATCAACCACAATAAACTAAATAAATAAATAAATAAATAAACCAACCTGATCCAGTAGGTCCCAAAAGAATAATGTTGCTCTTTTCCAACTTGACAGGTTCGTCCGAATCGTCGGACGAAAACATTCGCGATCCGCGATTTGGTTTGTCGTTCGATGATGACTGTTTGGCATTGAGATTCAAGGTCGTGAAAGGCGATCCATTGTCCGATCCTTTGCCCGACTGATTCACATTCGATGATGATGATGATGATGTGGCATTTTTGCGAAGCAAATTGACCCATTCTAGTGCCAACAACAACAACAACAAAGTAGTAGTGGGAGGAAGAGGAGTAATGACAAAGCGTCATCAATAGAACAATGGAATGAATTAATAACATTCAACAAACAAAACGTCGACAGTTGGAACTTGAAGGGATAAATGAAGTTTCTTGGCTAGAAGACCGCTTCCTTGCGGTAACGCCAATGCTTGACGGTTGACGCATTCACAAGCCTAACCGGCTACATATAGTGAATAAACACCTTGAGATACCTTTTAAGCATCTTAGGTATATACTAGCATCCATTAACTAAACGTAAATCCAGTAAAAGCCCAGTTATACCGCTGTTATTAGTCCAAAATTCACTACGTTGAGGATGAAAAGTTGGGAATATCAGCATAATTGAAACTTTGTAAGTATTAGTCAAATCCTCAGGAACATTAGCATCTGCACGATAAAAAAATGTTTACATCATATTTGACATAAATGAAAATGGTAATGGTAAACGTTAGCTGTTGTCTATTATCAATTGTAAAGAATATGGGGCAAATACAAGTAAATTTTAAAATGAACTAGATGTTCATTTCAATGTGTAACATGTATCCTTAATTAGTCCAGTTTGTGTTTTGACAATTGTCAAAGAACAGCTTGGAGTGTTGAACACTAAACAATTGTCAGACAAACGTTATCATAAAATACAAGCAATATTTTTCAAACCGCCTATGATCCCCCAATCGACAAAATAGAATGAACTAATGGAAAAGAACAAACGAGAAAAACTCTATGCAACAACACAAACCCGGCTTTCGGTAACATTTCGTGCCAAACAGGTGTTCATTTATATTGCGCCAATAAAATGATGGATTGTTTGATTCAGTGTTTTGAGATCTTACAAGTGTTTGGAATAACATATATATATATATATATATATATATATATATATATATATATATATATATATATATATAAGTGATTGAAAAAGTAGAACATTCTGGTATGTTAATGATCCTGAGGATTTGAATAATGCTAATAAAGTCTCAATTTCCAATGATAGTGATCTTCTTGACTGTTCATCCTCCACGTGGTGCATCTTGGACTAGGTGCCAACAGGCGTCTAAACCAATAACAACAAGTATATCTGGGCTTTCACTGGATTCCCGTTCAGTAAATGGATGCTACCATACACCCTAGATACTTAAAAGTTATCTCAAGGTAACTATTTACCATATGTAGCCAGTTAGACTTGTGAATCCGTCAACCGGCGTTAACTCTACAGAAGATCGCCTCGTCAATTCCTGTGAACACGGGCATCGTTCCAAGGAAGCAGTCTTCTAGCCCAGAAACTTTATTTATCCCACGCAAGTTCAATCCGCATCAGATAACCTTTACATACCTCTTAAGTATCCTGGGTCCATGATTGCATCCATCCACCGTAGCGGAAGCCCAGTTATACCGCTGTGCACTCGGTCTATGCTGTTATTAGTCCAGATGCCTCTTAGCACCTAGTCCAGGATGCTCTTCAGTAAAGCACTGATGGTTATTATCATCACTACTCAAAAGTGAATAAACATGCCATTATAAAAATACCATCCATCAAATACTGTACACCCACAGTTGCTAAACATACGATAGTAGAAATATGGAAAAACTACCCAGTTGTCAATCAAAGCATACACACAAACAAAAAATCACATCCCTCTTACCCTAAACTGATCCTAATGATCGTGAGGATTTGAGTTATGCATCCTAGACTAAGCGCTCATAGGTATCTAAATTAATAACAGCACAGCGGTATAACTGGGCTTCCACTTAGGCAGGTGGGTGCGAACATACACCAGGTTACTTAAAAGGTATCTAAAGGTATACGTATACCATATGTAGCCTTGGGCTAAGGGAGATAACCATTACATCCATGCTAATGATCCTGAAGATTTGAGTAATGCTTATAAAGTCTCAATTTCCAATAATTGTGATATTCCTGACTGTTAGTCCTCCACGTGGCGCATCCTGACTAGGTGCCCCTAGGCATCTAGACTAATAACAGCAGGGTCCGAGTGCACAGCGGTGTAACTGGGCTTCCGCTACGGCAAGGTGGGTGCGAACATACACCCAGGCTACTTAAAAGATATCTTAAGGTAGCCGTATACCATATGTAGCCCTTGGGATAAGGGAGATAGCCCTGACAATCTTTGTAAACAGTGATGGGGTCAAACAGCCAAGAAATTTCGTTATTCTTCCACGTCTATTGCACTTATCAATCCACCAAAGTCGATCGTTTAATATACCAATATGGCCAATAAAGAGTTGACATTACGTCACCAACCAAAACGAAAATGAACGTTCCTCTTACCTATAACAGACTGTGAATTGGCATTCATTTGTGCATTGGAGGCGGATGGGAAATAGCTGGATCGAAAGTTGTCGGCCAGTGAACTTGGACGGCTATTGGATCCGGATGTTGTAATGCCCGGAATGAACGGAGCCGAATGCTTGGCGTCAGACGTCGAGGCCTCGTTCATGGATGACGGCGACGACGATGGGGAATTGGAGGACATGTCCGATCCATTGAGCAAACTGTTGTTGTGATGAATGCGATTGTAGTGTGCGTAGACCTGGACAGACAGAACACGTTTGGCTTTGTCCTGACCAATAATATGACGATCGAGATAGGCGTGGATCTGGACAGTAGAAGAGGTTCGATTGGAATGACAATGACAACAACTGGCAACAAGGTTACGCAACATCTTAACTAGTCGCCTTTATGGAGTTGGGAAGCTTGGATGTTAATGATCCACGAGGATTTGAGTAATGCTTATAAGGTCTCGATTTCCAATAATGGTGATATTCCTGACTGTTTGTCCTCCACGTGGGGTGCATCCTGGACTAGGGTGCCTCTAGACTAATAACAGTAAGGTCCGAGTAAACAGCGGTAAAGCTGGACTTGCGCTACGGCGGATAGATGCGAGCATACACCTAGGATTCTTAACAGATATCTTACGATATACGTATACCATATGTAGCCGTTCGGTTAGAGGCGGCCTCATCAATCTTTGCGAACAGTGACGACGTCACAAGGATGCCGTCTACCAGCCAAGAAATTTTGTTATTCTTCTACGTTTGCTACGCTTATCCAACCATCAAAATCGATCGTTTATATGCCATATAAATAATGAAGAAGTGACCACGCCACGAACCAAAATAAATGAAATGAAATGAATAAATGTTTGGAGGCGCGTAATGATATGTCAGTCAAACGACTTAGCCAGTGTGTTCCCAAGACATAGTCCCGGTCAAAGAGTGTAAGGATTGTCCCAAACAGCATCCATCCATCCAAGTACGTTTTGTGACCACCTTCCCTCCTGTTCCAATCGGCATTTGGACAAGCCAGGGTTAAGCGATACGTGAAATTACATCAGGATTTCTACAAAAAACGTGTCCAAGCCGGTACAATCATATTTGTCGCGATGCCACTGATGGAAGATTGTGACATTACCTGTCATCCCGAATTTGGCAATTTCTAATCATTCATTCATTCATCATGGTTGGTGACGTGGTCACATCTTCATTATTTTCCACATTTGTATAGAATATAAACGATGATTTGATAAGTGTAACAAACGTAGAAGAATAACAAAGTTTATTAACTGGTAGACAGCATTCTTGTGACGTCGCCACTGTTTGCAATATTGACAAGGCCGCCTAATTTTTTGTCAGGGTTATATCCCTTAGCCCAAGGGCTACATATGGTATACGTATACCTTTAGATACCTTTTAAGTATCCTGGGTGTATGTTCGCACCCACCCACCGTAACGGAAATTCAGTTATACCGCTGTGCACTCGGACCCTGCTGTTATTAGTCTAGATGCCTAGGGGCACCTAGTCCAGGATGCACTACCATGGAGAAGAGACAGTTAGGCATATCACCATCATTGAAAATTGAGACTAGTCAAGATATCGGATTCAATCGTCTAATATGCCGCACAAATATAGGAATAATAAAGTGGTGACCACAAGTCACCGACCAATTTGGTAGACTTCATGTGGATACATTTTAAAACTATTTCCCATCCATATTGACCAACATGAAAATCGGATTTCCAGTTCCATATGGGTAATTCATCATCATCACTGGGGATAAACATCCCTCACCGGTTATTATCACTCAGGGTAGTCCAACAAAACCAAAGCGTCTGTAAAAACGTCAACTTTTGTAGTGTGTACTCAAAGAACGACACTTGAGGTGTGCTGACATTAAATGTTCATTACATCCCAAGTTAAACCCTTCCAGTGATCTCTGTTGGCTAGATAGGGTAAACAAACGGACGCCCAATTGAGTAATTCATTTGGACGAAGGGGCTTAGCATAAATAAAAGGACTGAGTTCGCGTGCTACAATGTCTGTCCAAATTTTCCGTTGGCCGCCTGGCCTTCTTTTTCATCCGGGTAATGGATGGGCTTTCATAGCTATTCTGACTGGATGAGTGGGCGATCTAAGTAAATCATGGCCAATCAATTTCAATCGTCTTTCTCTTATTGTGTTAGAAATACATGGCCAATAAGTGCTAAGTGTCTTACAAATATCCGGGAATGGTCGAAATATTTTACTAGTTATTAAATGAGTGCGTTCAATAGAAGACAACAAGCGAAACCATATGGATCTTAAACAGCTTTGCTCAAATGAGCAAGCTTTGCGTATCCGCTTGGGGCATATGGGTAATTATTCGTCAGAGTTGTAGAAAACCATTTTCTTAAAGATCACAGAGCAGATTTATTAAATTATAGAACCTATCAACATTGTTTGAGTTCTGTTAAACACACACACACACACACACACAAATTGACTCCTATGACAATATACTTATTACTGGTATGTACAATATTATAAATTATCGCTCCTACGTCATTTTGCTAAAAAAAGTAGCAATGATTCAACGTGAAATATATGCAAGCAATAAAAGTTATGATTAATTAAATAATTTCTTACAAGTGATCAAAGAATTGGTAGCTTTAAATTACCCTTACTATTTAGTTCAACAGACTTGTTGATAGTAGATTATTTAATTATAAATCACTTATTGAATATTTGATTGATTAGGATAAACATTTATTTCAATAAATATAAAATTAAACTTCACTATGTTTTATATACCTATTTAAGTAAGCTATGATAATATTTCAACGAAATTCGCAAATTAAAAACTTGGGATATAATGTGGGTTAAATTAATTTCTACAAGTGACAAAAAGTTGGTAGCTTTAAATTGACTCTATACTATTTGGTTCTCAACAGACTTGTTGATGAGTAGATTATTTAATTGTCTTTGATATACTACTAAAAACATCCCACTGCCATGTTGATACGCCCATTCTTTTGTTTATTGTTGCACCAAAGATAAGTTGTACAAGTCAAAGTGCAATCTCGATCCTCAGGATGCTAATGATGGTAAAGATTTGACTAGTGCTTATAAAGTCTCAATTTCCAATAATGGTGACATTCCTGACTGTTCGTCCTCCACGTGGTGCATCTTGGACTAGGTGCACCTAGGCATCTAGACCAATAACAGCAGTATAACTGGGCTTCCGCTATAATGGGGGTGGGTGCAAGCATACACCTAGAATAGTTCAAAGATACTTCAAAATATACGTATACCGTATGTAGCCCTTGGGCTAAGTGATATAACCCTTACGAAAAATCAGGCGGCCTCGTCAATCTTTGAGAACAATGGCGACACTAAAAAACTTTGTTTTTCGTCTGCACGTTTGTTAGGCTTATCAAGCCATCAAAGTCGATTGTTTTATATAAATCATAAATATATAAAAATAATAATGATCTGATCACGTCACCAACCAAAATGAAAAAATGAGAATCAGCAAAAAATATATCATCATCATCACCATCAAGGACAGAGATCTCACGGGTTCATATTACCTAAATTAGTCGAAAATCGCCAAATGCCCGTAATAGTTGACACTTGTAAATAAGTTGTCTTTAAATGCCAGTCATATACCAAATTGAAACTCGTCAACGCCTCCTATTTACTGTAAGGGTTGAGCAATGTGACACCCAATTCAGCCAAGAGAACCCCAAAAGTTAAGTGTTTTTTAGAGAATAAGAGTGGAAGCTCATGAATTTGTGTATAATGCTAAATAAAAGCTTTTTTCAATGTTTGTCATGTGATAATAGTGTCAAGGAGAGGAAAATTAAAATATAGATTGTCTCAAATAGTATTTTGGCAATTGCTTTTAATTAAAACAGAGTTTCTTCCATCTATCTTGTATACTGTGGAAACAAACGTTTAAGTACACTCTACTTAAAAATCTTTCAAATATTTAGTAAAATGACTGGTAGATTTGAAATCAGGTCATTTGAGAACCTTATATTTTAATTAAAACGAGCGCACCTCAACATTCCACAATCACTTCCATTTTTTTGAGTCCATGATAAACTGCCACCCCCCTAATTTATTCATTCATTTTGGTTGGTGACGTGGTGTCACCTCTTCATTATTTCCCATATTTATACGACATATAAACGATCGATTTCGATGACTTAATAAGCGTAACAAATGTGGAAGAATATCAAAGTTACTTGGCTGGTAGACGGCATCCTTGTGACGTCGCCACTTCGCAAAGATTGACGAGGCCGCCTGATTTTTTGTAAGGGTTATCTCCCTTTTCCCAAGGGCTACATATGGTATGCGTATACCTTTGGATACCTTTTAAGTATCCTGGGTGTATGTTCGCACCCACTCGCCGTAACGAAGCCCAGTTATACCGCTGTGGCACTCGACCCTGCTATTAGTCCACATGCCTATAGGCACCTAGTCCAGGATGCCCCACGTGGAGGACGAACAGTCAGGAATATCACCATTATTGGAAATTAAAACTTTATAAGCATTACTCAAATCCTCAATATTCACTATTTAGTAAACGTGATAGTTAGCAAATTGTTAAAAAAATTAATTACAAAATAAAATACCTGTTTGGGTGTTGGTGGTGGATTCAATTCTTCTTCATTGTCGAGTGTTTTAATTGCTGCTTTGTCAATTAGTGTATATAATTGCTGACATGATTCACATTTCATAAAACGAGATATGTCTGAATGTGCACAGTAAAAATACAAAAATGTTCCATTCAATTGTACATTAAATCAAGGTAAATACAAAAAAGAGTACATAGCGATGTAACTGGGCTTCCATTTTAGTAAGTGGATGCAAGCATTCAACCCCTTGGTACTTAAAAAATGTGAGTTTTTATTCAGTCAAATTATAATAAAATGAATTGATTGAAAAAGGTTGGTTTATATCTATGCGGATCCTTTCACTCCACTTTTGCCGTGATTTAGGGACCTACCTAAAAATTGAATAAAGATAACTAAAGAAAATTGGACATGTTCTAAAGAGTCTAGTTACACATTCGATCTAAACAGCAACAGAAGCTCATCCGTTAGCTAGATAAGAAAGAAAATGGGTCAACGAATATAAAGAAATATTGTATGTTAGGATTTTACCCTTTTTATGTTTCCGAGATCATCCCCTGTAAATAATTTGGTATATTGGCCTAGTCTGTGCTTCTTTCGAAACGGAAAAAAACAAGAGAGCACCTACTTGAAACACATGGTAGTTACTAACACGTTAGTATTATAAAATAAATTATTAACTAATGAGACATACTTGTTAATGGTACGATGGTCAGTTTGATAATACAGAAAATGTAACTACTATTTACTGACTAATAGATATTTATTTTTCAATAAGAAATGCTAATTTCTCATGAGATGTAATACTATCATCAATAAATCCTCCCTTTATCATACAATATTTGATAATCGGAGTGGTCAGCGGTATAGCGCTCGACTTAGACCTGGGTGGGTTTGAATCCTACCACCAGCAATAAATGCGGGCCCACATTCGGCTTCGCTAAAATGTTCACTAGTGAAAGATGTTTATCGTAAAACATGTAAAGTAGTAAAAATAAATAAATAAAAATACAAACTAATTAGGTAACGTTCTAAGGTCACTCATATATATATATACATAATGTAAATCAATATAAATTATCAACATACAAGATGTTACTGGTTCGATCGATTTTAAAGCTCCACCGCATTTGCTGCACTTAATAAAAGACCCTCCGCTGCCACCACTTCCGCCACCAAATTGCGGACTTGTCGGACCTGAATTTGACCCAAAAGCACTCAAGTTTGGAGTTGAACCACCTTGGTTATCAACCGAGCCGCCTGTATTATTCGGACTTTTTCCTATTGAAGATAATAGAATAGCATCTGTATTAATGGTATTAATGAATATTTAATAATAATTGCTGTTATTTTCTTATATGAAAATCAGTACACTTCAGATTAAATATTACTGTAAAGCAATTTAAAAAATTGTAAATCCATATTCAAACGTCTAATATAAATTGAAACTGTAGTAAAAAATTCAATTCAAACTTAAATAATTTTAAAAAGCCGTTTAATGACTTCAATCACCGAGTGTTCTGACAAGTAGATTCAGCCTTACAATTAAATAAAGTATCAGTAATAGTAAACTGTAAATTAGAACAAAAAAGAAACTTCAGTTACAAATAATTACTAACCAAAAATGCAAAATTGCCATAGCCTTTCTAGATTTAATAATTAATAATCTTTAAACGCTTCAAGAAAATGTTTATTGCTTTTTTGCTATATCTTGTTAAAATATGCAATAGCAGTAACACATTGTTTTTCTTTAGAAAAAAGTATTTTAAAAATCCAATGTCAACCTCATCAAAATAAATTTTCATTTCAAGCCCAACCTCTTACATTTTATATCTAAAAATATAATAAGTTATAAAGTTAAAATAAAACTAGACAAAGGTGAATGTTAAATCTATCACCAAGCCTTATCTGCTTCGCTAAATTGTATAAAATCCTAAATTAACATATCAATTTATCTACTTATCTATGTTTCTTACTCATCTATAATCACTAATTAAATCATAATACTATATAAAAATTATAATAATGATCTTGAAAATGTAACAAATCTAAATTCTTGTATAGATAAATTTTATAAGTGTGCGTGACATTCTTTCATTGATCTCATTGATGATATTATATAAATAAGTATTTTAATTCTAAAAATATTAATTCAAAACAATTATCGAGCCATTAGTGTAATTTATATTGCCTCAAAAGTGGTAATGTACACAATTATCATCAATTATTATTAAGAAAAGAATGCAACTACCCGCCTAACAAGCTGGTTTTTTGGAATGAGTTTAAACAGATAATACAGATTACAGCTTGGTACACGAGTTAGATAGCAGAAACTCCTTTCGATCCTCAGTTCTAATGTATCTCTGGAATTATCCGAAATAAACTCATTTTATAAAAATATAGACTAAACATCCAATCAAATAAACCAATTCTAATAACTTCGGATCATAAACAAGTGGATGTTGCTAATAATGGTACCTGCATTCAATTATACTTTATATACGACAGATAATCTATTCCAGCTGATAAAAATGTATAAAATGAACTAAAATCTCGAGTCAGCATATATATATATATATATATATATATATATATATATATATATATATATATATATATATATATATATATAACTGTTTGAACATACCTCTTCTACATTGTGATTTATCCAAAATTTTGGAAGATAATTTATCATCCACTTTATTTTCATTAATCGTGGAATATGAACGATTACAAACCAGACAAGGAGCCAAAATTAAATAATCAATATTTTTGAATTTTCCTTTAAGTAAATTTTATTTTAAAAAATACTAAACGTACTTAAATGTAATCCTCCATAAATTTTATAACCCTTTAAAACACAAAGAGTTGTATTACATACAATGCTATTCATTATATATAGACTAAACTAAATAAAATCGGGGAATAATGCTTTCAATCAAGGCGCACTGAGTAACCCTAAAACAGGTAACACTTTTAAAAAAAATTATTTATATTTTTAAATAAAATAAATATTTAAAAATACAATAATAATTTATTATTTACATTAACTTAGAGACATGTTTAAATATAAAGCCTAAATTAACTTAACGGGGGGATTTTTTAATTACATTTTATCAGCGTATATAAATTGTAACTAAAAATTTAATAAATTTTTTTTATCTAGAAAATTTTATTTAAAAATAAAAGTTAACAAACAAACAAAATTTAAATTATACATCTACTTTCTCAACAGTTAAATTTTATTTATAACTAATATAAAATATTAAAAATTAATTTTTATTTAAAAAATTGTTATATAATCTGAACACAAGTTTAATTTAAATAACCAGCGTTATTCTTTGCAAGTACTATATTAATTACCATAGAAAGAGCATTATATACTGATACCCAATAAAGGTCGATGTGCAATATAAAAAAATTGTATACAAAAAATAATGTGATAATTGTTGTTATTTATAAAAATGTTAATAATAAACTTGTAATCTGGTTGCAAACTTTTAGAAAATAAACTATTTTAAAAATTATTTACAAATGGAGGTGAATCATAAATAACAGTTACAGGTTACAGGTTGGTTCTCCTTTTGATCCTCGGTTCAGATTTATCGACAATATCATATTAAGAAAATTAATTTAAAAGTTAAAAATTAACCAGATGGAGACAATAAGTTAAATTTACGTAAAATTAGCTAGAGCATAACTATCGTAAGCAGCCTTAAATACCGATACAGACTTAGCATTAACTACCTTTGTAGGTAGACTGTTTCAAGCATTGATAACTCTCTGAAAAAAATAATAAAGTTTTAACTTAGAATTAACTCTAGATTTACTCAATTTAAGATTATGACCTCTGCAAGAGTTTTTTGTTAGTGAGAAGAAAGAAAGGTGGGGGCCTGATATTAAATATTGATATACCAGAATAAAATTACCCCGAAGCCGCCTATCTCTTAAGGGGAATAATTTTAACGAAAAGAGCCTATCTTGATAAGGCAGACACCTTAGAGACCTAGGTAATTTAGAAATCGCTTTCTAAACTTTTTGAAGATTGTAAGAGTCAGCCTTTAGAATAGGAGCAGTGACCTGTACATAGTATTCTAAATGAGGCCTAATATAAAGCATATATAGTAGACGAGCACTCCTCGGGGAGAGACAGCCTAAATTTCTTTTAAAGAATTTGATTAGTCGATAGCAAGTCTGAGTTGCTTTAGAATGATGACCTGTGAACTCAAGCGCAGAATCTACAACTACTCCCAAGTCTTTTATGGAAGTAACCGAATCTATCAATTGAGTGGCATGGTCAGGCATTGTAAAGGCATTTCTGGTTGGTTTACCAAAAGACATGTGCTTACACTTGGCTAAATTCAAGGGGAGAAAGTTTTTGACAGCCCAGTTATATATGTTGTTAATATCAACCTGGAGTTGTATTGGATTAGCCCCCATATCTTAACGTAGTCAGCATACATCAGGATGTTGGACTGGACAACGTTTGGTAGATCATTAATAAACAAAATAAACAATAGAGGCCCTAATACCGACCCTTGTGAGACTCCCGAACTAATTTGGCTAGGAAGGGATAAGTCAGAGCCTATTCGAACCCTAAAGAAGCGGTTGGAAAGAAAGTCAAAGATCCAAGCCAGGATTGACCCAGTGATGCCTATTGATCTTAACTTGGTTAAAAGTAGGTCATGTGGTACTTTGTCAAACGCCTTGGCAAAGTCGAAGTATTTAGCATCAACTGAGGGGCCAGAGTCTAATATTTTCGTGATACTATCTGTATATGTAATTAAGTTGGTAAGGCAAGACCTGTTGGGCAGAATTAATAGTTTTATGCTTGGTGATGAAATCTAAAATATGAGCCCTTATTAACCTTTCCATTACTTTACTAGGAGTAAAAAGAATACTAATGGGTCTATAACTTTCAGGAACAAAATTCTGGAACCCGATTTGAACATCGGCCTTATAAATGCAGGCATCCAGATGACTGGAAGCCGGCCAGAGATAGAGGAGAGGTTAATAATGTAGGCTAGATGGGGTGCTAATACCTCTGCACATTTTTTCAGAACTCTGGGGTACACTCCATCAGCAACGCATGAGGTTGACTTGAGTCTTACAAGCTGACTGAGAACCGTGTGCACATTTGGAGAAAAGGGACCGATAGTAAAGGCTGAGTCTGGATAAGGTAAAGGAGTAGAATTTGAGTGCTGAAACACCGACTTGAAGTAATCTCTGAAGCTGTTACAAACTTCAGGCCTAGAGAGTAGTAAGCCAATGTCATTTTTAAACAAGGTAAGGTGTCCTCAGGGGCACGCTAATCCTTAAACTGAAATAAAGTGTTTTTATTATCCTTAGCTTTAAGTAGGAGTTTATGTACCATAATATCCTTATGCAACTTAATTTGGCCAAAGCATTGGTTCCTGAAAGAAATATATTTGTAATAGCAACAGAGGAGCCTAGTAGATTTCCAAAAGTAGTACATCCTATTCTTTTTCTGGATAAGGTGGACAATATTCCTAGGGAGCTTAGGGTTGGTGTGGGTGGTAATACGATGGGGAACAAACTTGTTGATGCCTTCTTTAATTAAATTAATAAAATGAGAGTAAGCTTGTTCTAAATCACTATCATATAAGAGAGCCCAGTCGGCTAAAGCAATGGTATCCGTTCTTCACAAGACAAGGTACAGGCCATCCAAGCGTTTTCGGAACCCACTATTTTGAAGGATTTACGTTCTTACCTGGGTCTCTTTAATTTCTACCGCAGATTCATCCCTAAATCTGCTGAAGATGTTTATACACTTTCCGATTTACTGCGAGGGAACTCACCGATGAAGCAAGACAAGCTTTCGTCAATAGCAAAACGCCGTTGGCGGAATCAACAATGCTGATTTATCCAAACAGTTCACGTAAACTGGCCTTGACTATCGATGCGTCCGATTTTATGATAGGAGCAGTTCTTCAATAACTCGTAGATGGGGTATAAAAACCTCTAGGTTTTTTTTTCTAGGCGTTTACCATTGGCAGAGTCTAGATACAGCACATTTGGTCATGAGCTTTTGGCTATGTATGCAGTTATTAAACACTTTTGCCACGCTGTAGGGGGTCGTGATTTCAGGGTTTACATTAATTACAAACCGCTGATTTTTTCCATTTGTACAAAAACGGAACGCTATTCGCCGAAAGAAGCTAAACACCTAGACTACATTTTGCAGTTTATTACTGCTATCCGATTTCTTATAGGAGAGACTAACGTAGCAGCTGACGCTTTGTCGCGTGTTTTAATTAACGTAATCACAACATCGACAGTTAATTTTAATGCAATAACCAAGGCGTAAAAGGATGACGTGTCTCTTAACAACTGTGGACACATCCTAAATGTGAGAGGTACCACTATTGACGTCGGCGGGTACTATACGCTGCAATGTATCTACAGGAGTACAACGTCCGTTAGTGCCAACGGCTTTTTGACGTCGAGTATTCGACTCTCTCCATAATCTCTCTCATTTAGGCGTTGCTGTAACACAGGAGCTGGTGACTGCACGTTATGTCTAGCCCGGCATAAATAATGACGTAAGGCAATGAGCTCCTCAATGCATTCCTTGTCACAAGTCCAAAGTACACCGCCATTTAGTGTTATTGTTGGTTTTTTTTCACAGGTGCAATCACGTATCAAGCACGTGCATATCGATTTAGTAGGTTTACTACCCAAGTCAAAGAGATACGTATTTGTTTACCTTTATTGACCGTTTTACTAGATGGGCTGAGACTATACCCTTAATTGATGCTACTGCAGAATCCATACTGCAGACTGTCATACATTATTGAGTAGCACGTTTCGGTTGCCCCGCCACGGTTATTACTGATCAAGTTACGTGCATTCACTCAGTTCCTTTGTTTAATAGGTACTACCCGGATTAAAACTACAGCGTACAATCCAGCGGCCAATGGTTTTGTCGAGCGATTACACCAACAAATAAAAACTGCGTTTAAGGCGTATAATATCTCATTCTGGTTTGAGACCCTGCCATTCATACTGCTTGCAATTTGCAATACATGAAGTGTTCCGCAGCTGAGCTGGTCTAAGGCATTACATTTCGACTTTCCGGCAAATTCTTTAAAAATTTATTTTTGGACGTTTTCGAGACAAGCGAATACGCACAACAGTTGTCAGCGCACATGCGTACATTGCAGCCCAGGCTACCTTACCCATAAATACGAACGTCGTATATTCCGTATGATCTTCAAATCTACAGTCATTTTTTTGTGCGTATTGATGTTGTACGCACGCCGCTCTATTAACCCTACGGAGGCCCGTTCCGCGTTTTGGCTAGAAATGATAAGACCTTTGCCATTGAAAAAAATGGCTTAAAGTGGATCATCAGCATAAATAAGTTAAAAATGGCTTACATGGAGGAGAAACATCCCGTTTTCTATGACTCCTTGGACGTTTACGGTGATATGCTACGTCCGTCACCACCGCAAATGGATACGTTTCCATTAGAAGACTTGTCTCCTTTATCAGCTTTGTATCCGTTCCGGTAAGGTTGTAAAATCTACACTGCGTTTTACGGACTACGTATCTGTGATTGAAATTTAATTTTTTTCCACAGCGTCCACCTTGCCGGAAATTATGGTTTTCTAAGCATTGTTGGACGTTTATGCAAATTAGCATTATTCTTCAATTTGCGTTAACAACCGCTGCACATCCTACTGTTTTGAAAAGCTCCCCGCCCTTTGGAATGTTTGCCCGCCCAACCAAATCTACAGGACGACTTCCTGCTGCAGAACTATTTGGAATCCGACGTTTATCCAGAAATTGTCCAGTTTGTCGCATTATCACTTCCAACCGATACCAGTTGCGTTAAAAACAAAGTTCGTCTCAAAGACTTAACATTCCCGATTGATTGTTATTTATCCTACGACAATTCATCAACCCCCAATCTTTTAAGGGGCATATATAGCGGTGACAATTAACGAGGAAAATTTAAAGTAAAAAATAATAAACAATATTATTTTACTTTACTACAAAAATTAACATTTAAGTTTTGGAGTTAATATTTTTCGAATATTGACATTTTTGTTTAAATGCGTCACCGGTCTATATCAGTGGAAACGGTTAGATAAACAACCGTTCCCAAGCCGTTGAAGACTTCCCTCCATTTCTATTTCTCAGCCCGTTTTCAGTTTCTATTCTGGTTTTTGGTTTTTATCCCGGAGTCCAATCCTGTAAATACTGGTAATAAACATTTCCCGTCTGGTTTTTGCATTCTTATTCATTACTCAGCGCAATCAGTAAAGACGTTAGATATTGGGAGAAATTGCGACTCGGCATAACATGCAACCTTTGCTAACAAGCAACGTTTTATCAAACCGTCCTATCGCGTTATTTAGTAAAACCAAGATTCGCAGCCTTCACCGGAGTCAAGTTCGCTATATATATATGTATATATAATTATACACTTTGGTTTTAAATTTTTTTACAAAACAATATTCCTTTAGCTACAACAATTGAAATGACTACAATTTGCTAAAATTTAAAGCTATTTTTTATAATTTTACAAACGAATAAATTTTAAAATATGTCATGTTATTTTTTACAAATTGTTAACTGAACATTTTGTAATTATTTATGGTATTCATTTTCTAGAAGTTACAAATAATAAAAAAATAAATTGTTTAGAGGTCTTATCTACATATTTATTATGCTTGAACTTATCTAAGCTTACCAAAACAAATTTTTACTAAAAAAATTAAAACGATAAGGAAATATTTTGTTTTCAATTGCAGCAAAGGTTTGTAATAATACTCTGGTTTAAACTTTAAAAATGGTAATGCATTTTTTGGTATTACTTATAATTTACTACATGTTCAACCTTTTTAAGTGAATTAAAATTTGATTTTTATACATTTGCATTTACAGTCTGAATTTAACCGTTATTGATTGTTTTTAGTTATTTTTCCAATTTAAAATTAATCGCTTTAAAATAACATATTGTTTTTAAAAAAATGCTTTAAAATGATTGCATTTTACACCAATATATTTATACATTTATAGGCTCCTATTCCAAGTGGTTTAAAATAAGTAATTTTTAATAGATAGATATAACTTAAATTGTTAAAACTACAAAGTTTGGAATATTTATTTTAGATATTTTTAAACAATTTTTGATAAAATACGTGAATATTTAAGTTTGATTATATAATGGTTTTGTGTTTTATTGCTAAAATAAATGTCAATGCGTATTAATAGTTAAGAATTCTTTTAACAAATACAAAAATATTAGTAAAAATTTAAAATGTCTAAAATAACTAACAGATACTAGATAATTTAATTGCTGTAAAGCAGTTTAATAAAATACCGTGGTCGATTATAATTTAAATAAAACATTGTTTATTGATACTTGGTGTTAAAATAGTAGCATGCTATCTAATTAAATAGAAGTGTTGCTTACAAATAATTAATTTAATTTCAAGTTTTCCAGTTTATACACGACTTAAATGGGAAAAAAGTCCTTTTTATCCTCGGTTCAAAGATTTGTTTGTTTAATCAATAATAATTAATACAAGAAAATAATAATAAAAATAATCTTTAAATAGTTAATTATTGAATATAATTACAAACAATTAATACATAATATATGTATAATATATTGTATATTGTATAATAAAATTGAGTTTTTATTTTAAATTTAGGCATTATTATGCTGTCTACAGGAATTTCCGTTATATGTAAAAAAATTAATTTATAAGAATTATGACTTAGTTCATATAATTTTTCAGATAAATACCAATGCATCCATATTTTACAGGACATTATTATTAAAATATTGTAAACATTTTTAAAATGACTACTAACAATGCAATTAGTAGTGTAAATAGAAAATAATAAAATATAATACAAAAACTAATTCAATTTTTTAAATTTATATAATTTTCGTTTTTTATCTTTAAAATTAAATTATTTATTTATTTATTGTCATATAATTCTTAAAAAATTCATTGTTTTAAAAATAAGCGTAGAACAATAGGATGCCAGTTACAGCAAGATAATTTAATATACTTATTAATACAGTTGAACAAAAACAGTTGTTATAAAAATATTAGTTGCAATCAACACATTTGTTTAATTAAATTAAGTAAAAGCAATTATATTAAACTTTAATTTGTGTTAATTTTTTAAAATTTAATAAAAACTACAAATGGGTTATAGTATAAAAATACAATAATAATAATAATAATAATAAAATCGTTCTTGCTGGTCTCTCGGAAAGTAAAAGTAGAATTTGATTAAGTAATTTTCTTCTTCTAATCGTGATAATGTCATTTAGTGAACAAAAATCAGTTCTTCTCATCATCTCATTATTTGAAAATTGATTGCACCAGGTAATCTTTAAAATACTTCTAAAACACCGGTGATAAATAACATCCACCATCTTATCAATCTTGTCTGTTTTCTTCCACGTTTCACTCTCATGTATTGCCGTAAGAATGATTATTGATGCGTACAAACAAAGTTTTGTCTTCATACGGATGACCATATTGATTTGAGTTTATGAAAGACTGACAGTAAATTTCCAAGTCTGGCTTTAACATCAATTTCGATTTTTCTGTCTTTACCAATGATGCTTTCTAGATATGTAAAGGAATCAACAGTATTAATTTTCTGTCCATTAATTTTGATGAGCAAATCATTGTTTGACTTTATGCACAACACTTTTGTTTTTAAATAGTTAATCCGTAAGCCAACACGAGAACTGATATCACTGAGACGTGTTGTCATATTTTGCATTATTTCTGGAATCTCACTAAGTACACTAATATCATTTACAATATAATTTGTAAATTAACTACCTAATCAAAAATTATTAAAATGAATTTCAGTTTGCATCTTGGCAGATAAGTAAGTTTTAAAAATAATTATTTTTTCATAAACTCATATCCTACTTAAATAAGTAGTATAAAACGTTTCTTTAAAAATGTTATATCCTATTAAATACTGAATGAATACTATCGTTCAAATCAACATGTAATAAACATTTAATTAAATAATTTTTGAATTTTTTTAGAATTTTTTAATACGAGTCAATAGGACTAATTCTAACATGGTTCTTAGCAGAGTGGGACAATTTGGTTCAAGATCACAGATTGCAGATCCACCTGACAAAAGGAATACGTGCATTATTCGACATAATCTATTAGAAGTAATGCCTTTTTATGGATATTGTATCAAAGGCGATACACGATATCGATTGGTTTTTAAAAGTCTTATTGATTTGATCGAATTCTATGTGCAATTGCCCAGGTAATTTTCTATACTGAAGTTGGACTACTTGTATGTCGATATAAGTAGTTTTAAAATAATTTTTAATTAAAAATATTTTTTTTGTGTAATGACCGAATAAACAATGGAGAAAACGAAACACAAAATAAATACGCTTCAAAAAAAAATTAGTAGTATTTATAAATAGTTACACATTCCCCAAAAACAAAATCTGATTTGAACCAATAATGTTGGAATAATGGTGGTGGTTATAATGTTAATGCAACCTGAAAACTGTGTTTCTCATTAAACATTGAAAAAAAATTAATATAATTTAAAAATACAATGTATACAGTCAAAGTAACATTGTTTATTATTTTTATTACAGGTGAACATTTTTTTATATTTTACTTTATTGATTTATTTTTACACTTACGTATTTACAAATGAAATACATTAAATTGAATTTTAAAAAAATCAATATTTTAAATTTTAAATGAACAGTCATCATCATTTTTGATTCATCACTAAAAAATAGTAAAAATTGGGACATCTTTGTTTGAACGAAATAAATAAACAAGCAACCATGTGTTTCTTTATGTTCTGGTGCAATTGCTTTTCATCGGCTAATTAGTTAATAAATAATTCGAAATAAACCTTATTGTGGACACGTCGAAATTGTGTTCCATAGAAAATTGGGGAAAAAGATAATAAATTATCTACACATATAGCGTAGAATTAAAAAATAGTTATAAAAAATGCATTTATATTTTTTTTTAAGTTTAGTTTATAATAAAAAATAAAACAACACTTGTAAAAATAAAGTTATAAATAAAATGTAACAACTTTTTTCCTTAATAAATAGAATTGTTATATTAGAATTGTCAGTTTTACTTGAATAATAAATTTACTAGGTTTTTAAGTCAAACAGGAGCACCGTACAGCTGTTTCATCCTTACATTTGGAATCATTAACAGTGCATACTTTTTAAGTTTTACATATACATGAAGTTGAACCCACTCCCTTTCTGGTGTCAGGCCAGCGCCTTAAACCACTGAGCTACGGGTTGACTTAAAAAAACTAGTGAATTTATTAGTCAAGTAAATCTGACAATTCTAAAACAAATAATCCCTTAAAAAAACCCAT
>JAKXYG010000185.1:40000-80000 GCA_025895645.1 Cardicola forsteri | reverse complement strand
ACCTCCGCGGCACAAAGTTAACTACATTTTAGTTTGATTCCATGACACAATTATTTTCTGTGGTCTACCAATCTTTTCTATTCCATAAACCATTTTTGCTGGGTTTTATTTGGGCGATTAATGTACCTTTGTCATCCAGGTACGTGGAATCACTATTTTTCCGTTGTTTGTAACAATGGTGTCCTCTTATTGTTTCTTTAGCAGTATATAGAATTTTTTACACAGGCCAAGTTGCTAACTTTGTTAAATCTATTACCAGCTGTGCCGAACATCCCCTACCATGTTTAATCAATAATACAAAATAAGAAATAAATACCATAATAAAGATTCTTATTCATAAGCCCCAATAGTCAGTTATGGACAGACAGTCCATATCTCAATATCCACGCTGAGTCACTTTGGCGAAGCACTTGTTTGCATTTACCATTACATCTATCATGTGTGTCCCTATTAAGGTGTTATAGATATCTGCATTTTCATTGGCTTATCAATATACGCATCTTGTATATTTATAGTATAACGTGTGTGTAACATCTTCAATCATTTATATTTCCAATTCAGATTTTTGGCGTTCCATGTCTGCAAATACAAACCAAAAATCGACCTTGTTAATTCCACCGTCTACAACGGCCGATCGATGGCGTCAACGAGCTAATTCGTTGGACAAACCCAGTACGACTACTACTAACAACTTTGTAAGTAGTACAAATTCGGATAATAATTATGAAATGTTGTTCCAGGCAGCAGAACCGGTTGGTGGTAATTCTAAGTCGGCGAATACATCATCCAATGGAAGATTTGACTGTCATAAAGAGTTGGTATGTTTTATTATTACTATTATTATTACAAAACCCTTTTTCTTTAAAAATAAGTAGAAAAAAGTCCCATACTTCAAAAAACATGAGATAACAAAATTATTTTGTACATTCAAAAATGTTGTCAAATGTTTTGTTTGATCCCCCCATGAAACATTCATTTCAATTAGATCTTTCCGAATGGTTTTGAGTCAAGTTTTCTGTGGTCTAGTCGCAACCTTTCAACTAGCCTCGTCAGACTTAGCAAACAGTGGAAACGTCACAAGGATGCCGTCTACCAACTAAGAAACTTTGTTATTCTTTTACGTTTCCTACGCTTATCAGGCTATCGAAATGATAAAAAGGTGAATGAATAAAGATTGCATCCTTCATTTAGATTAATACGGATCAGAGATGGAATACATGGCGGCTTGTGCCTTAGTCCACAGGTGCAACTGTACACCCAAACTAACTAAAAGATATTTTTCAATATATATGTCTACCAAATGTAGCTTATAAATTAAACCTGAGAAAAAATCTGGTAGTTAGTTCAATTCTTGTAAATAGTTATGCTTTCTAACGAGTATGCAGACACTGTATAGTGATCGAATTGAATACTCGTTAATTAGCAATACTGAACATGTAGTTATATACCCAGACAGATAATAACAATCACAATAATAATAATAATAATAATAATAATAATAATAATAATAATAATAATAATAATAATAATAATAATAATAATAATAATAATAACAATAACAACAATAATAATAATAATAATAATAAAATAATAATAATAATAATAATAATAATAATAATAATAATAATAACAATAACAATAATAGAAATAATAATAATAATAATAATAATAATAATAATAATAATAATAATAATAATAATAATAATAATAATAATAATAATAAATAATAATAACAATAATAGTAATAATAATAATAATAGTAGTAATAATAATAATAGTAATAATAATAATAATGATAGTAATATAATTATAGCAATACTACTAGTAATAATAGTAATGATAGTAATAATAATAATAAAAATAGTAATAATAATAGCAATAATAATAGTAGTAATAATAATAATAATAATAATAATAATATTAATAATAATAATAGTAATAACAATAATAATAATAATAGTAATAGTAATAATAGTAATAATAGTAATAATAATAATAGTAATAATAATAATAATAGTAATAACAATAATAATAATAGTAATATTAATAGTAGAAATAATAATAATAGTAATAATAACAATAAGAAAATAAATAAATAATAATAATAATAATATAATAATAATAATAATAATAATAATAATAATAATAATAATAATAATAATAATAATAATAATAATAATAATAATAATAATAATAATAATAATAATAATAATAGTAATGTAATAATAATAATGATAGTAATATAATTATAGCAATACTACTAGTAATAATAGTAATGATAGTAATAATAATAGCAATAATAACAGTACTAATAATAATAATAACAATAATAATAACAATAATAATATTAATAATAATAATAGTAATAACAATAATAATAATAGTAATATTAATAGTAGAAATAATAATAATAGTAATAATAATAATAGTAATAATAATAATAAAAGTAATAGCAAAAAGAATAATAATAATGATAATGATAATAAACAAACCAAGACTAGCGTTTATTGAGTTACGTTAAATCGACAATGACAAAAATGTGACTCTTTTTTTCTTTAAATGAACAAGCATAATATTTTCGTCATTTGAGAGATGTTTGTTTCAGTAGGTTGATTTGAATAATTGTATTGACTGATTGAACAATTACTTATCTTAATTTGTTGTACTTTCTGTTATTACAATCTATGTGAGCCTATAACCACAGGTTAAATATTGCTAATTAACGAGTATTGGATTCGATCACATTGTTCCTTTTCACTATTCCCTTTATTAGTTCTACATTTGTACAGCATATAAAACGATCGATTTCGATGACTTGATAAGCGTAACAAACGTAGAAGAATAACAAAATTTCTTGGCTAATAGACAGCACCACTGTTCGCAAAAATTGACGAGGCCGCCTGATTTTTTTGTCAGGATTATTTCCTTCAGCTTGTACACACCGGCTAAAGCAAAGCCCGCTGTGCGCTCGGTTCCTGCATATTGACACCACATAGTAGAAGAACAGTCAGGTGCATTACCATCATTGGAAATTGAAACTTTAATGAGCATTACTCGAATCCTCACAATTATTAGCATCCCTTTCTATTGTACAACTTCCGCGTACTCGTTAAAAATTCAACTTTCAACTAGCTACATTATTTTAAATCACTTTTCCAAACAAATCTAGAATCATGATGATGCTGATGATGCTGATGATACTGATATTCACCAACAAGAAACGGTATGGCGTTCGTGGAAGCCTAATCTAGCTACTCACCATCCTATGCTCTTCAAACCAGTCAGTTCGGATATTGACATGCCATCATTGAGCGTCGCCGACGATTCGAATCAATACGAACGATTGTACAATTGTGACAACGGCTTAGGATCGAAACAATTGGACAATTCGAATGAAGATATTTGCAAAATTCCAAAATATTTCAAAAGAATATTGCAAACTGGACCCGTGTGGGATTCGGCAGTCGAAGACCGATTGGTGATTGGTGATCGGGCGACGACCAACGATGGGGCACAGAAGAACGTCGAATCAAACCGGTTGAATAGTGATATAAAGTAGGTTGTGACAATGCTTTTCTATTTGGACATTATTATTATTACTATTACTATTATATTATTATTATTATTATTATTATTATTATTATTATTATTATTATTATTATTATTAATACTATTATTATTATTACTATTATTTTTATTATTACTATTATTATTATTATGATCATTATTATTATTAATACTATTATTATTATTATTATTATCATTATTATTATTAATACTATTATTATTATTACTATTATTCTTATTTCTATTGTTATTATTACTATTATTATTAATACTATTATTATTAATACTATTATTATTATTACTATTATTATTACTATTATTATTACTGTTATTATTATTAATACTATTATTATTACTATTATTTTTATTATTATGATCATTATTATTATTAATACAATTATTATTATTATTACTATTATTATTATTATCATTATTATTATTACTATTATTCTTATTTCTATTGTTATAATTACTATTACTATTATTATTATTATTACTATTATTATTATTACTATTATTATTTTTATTATTAATACTGTTATTATTATTACTATTATTATTATTATTATTATTATTATTATTATTATTAATACTATTATTATTATTACTATCATTATTATTATTGCTATTATTATTATTACATTGAGCTTTAATATCTCACCAGAAATACATTCATCGTAAAATATATATATTTTTTATCAATGAAAATAGATTAATGACATAACATAACAAAATTAGAAAAAAGTAGTAGTACAAATAATGGGAACAAAATGAAATAGAATCTCATATGAAGCTGTAAATGTGTGATACAAAAATTAATTCAAAAGTAGTATACTTGGAATGAGTCATTATAAGGCACAGTTACAGTTTGATGTCCAAAATCGTTCAAATAAATAATTCCTACTTGGGATCGGTTTGTTAGAAGTTCAATTTTGTTTGATTCCGGATAAATTGGTCAATATTTTGGACAAATATATTGAATGAAATTTAAATTTGACAGGATGGTCTGGCGGTGCAGTAATGGTTAAGTTTATAGAACTTTTATTTAAGCAAAGAAGATAACCTTAAAAAACACAACTAACTATTAGTTGGTTTTTCTATCTACCTTGTTTAAAACATTTTAGAACCACAAAAATCAATAATACATTAGATAATAATCAACCTCAAGTAAGATCGCAAACAGTTGGTCATGTGATTGTTATGAAGGCCACTGCTTATCCAATCAACGATTTTACCTATTCAACCAATGACGTTTCTAATTTGGATTTGATTAAAACACCCACGTCAAAAGATTCGAGTGACTTTCATCAGACGTTTGATGCTAAAATTTTAAAAAATGCTGAAGTTTCTCAATTCGATGTTGCACAGAATAAAAGATACGGACTGTGCTTGGATCAGATTGAAGATGTTGGCGTTAGAACAGACGTATCGGTAAGTTTTCGTGACAGCCATTTTTAGTGTTTGTTAATTTAAAGCATTGGGTTCCCTTTATAATTCCAAATAAAAATATAACAAGACGTAAACTGTGAGATGAATTCATTTCATATATTCTCTTCAGTCACAAACATATAACATTTTAGTATATATATATATATACAAAAAGGGGGGGTACAAATAACATTTAAATTATTACAACTCAAACATTGACATTGAACATTCTCGAATCTGTTTATATTCACACATTGAAACCTGCTTTGTGTGCACAAAAACAGTTTGTCACTACATTAAACTTAGCTTGGTCGTAATGATTGTGTATTAATGTTTAAGTTGTACTAATTTAAATGTTATCTGTACCCCCCCTTTTTTGTATATATATACTAAAATATTATGTTTGTAATTGACGGGAGTATACGAAATGAATTCATTTCACAGTTTACGTCTTCTTATATTTTTGTTTGTTAATTTCTTGTCATAATATTGAACAACCATCGATTGTCGCTTTTTTAACTGTTACTACGTGTAAACGTCTTGAGATGGGACATTTTAGCTAAGTCGAAAGTGGATCCTCATTTGATGCCGGTAGTAGAGTTCGAACCCATACCCACCCAGACTACTCTAGCACAAATATATTGAATACAGTAAGACGCTGTGTGACTGTGAACATAATAAATACATGCTTGAAGCATATGCATTGGGTAATATATGTATTCTCCCCCTTTTATGACTTTTATAACTGTTTTTGGTCAGTTATCTCCATTTGGTTTTGTATGGAACCAATTTGAAGCGTTATTATTATTATTATTATTATTATTATTACCATATTAACCTTTAATATCTTACAATAAATACATTTAGCATAAAAAATATATCAATATAAATACATAAATAACATAACAAAATTAAAAAAGTAATTGTACAGATGATGAGAACAAGATGAAATAGAATGTCATATGATAATAAATATAAATATAATCAGTACGAAATTCAAAATTATTATACCTTGAATGAGCCATTATGCTGTAGGATGTTAAAATTGGTTGAACTAAATGCGTCGGTGGAATGATTCCTCCTTTGATACGTTTGTTAGAAGTTCAATTTTGTTTGATTCTGAATTGGGTCAATATTTTGGATAATTATGGCAGACATGAGTAGTTGTATTGATTAATTTTGGCTTTCATGTGCAGGTAAGTTCTCCTGCCTTATCCAGAAGCTTTAGATTTGTTTAGAGCTGTATGTGGTGGGTGAGTGTTAATACCTTCAATCCCTGATGCTAATTGTATAAAGGATTTTAAATGTTTATTGACAACATCATTCAATAAGATTGAATATTTGATTGCAGCAGATTTTGACACCAAAGATATACGTCTTTTTAAAACAACATAATCCTGTTTTAATAAACCAGGAAAAATTACAGATGAGCAATATAATATTAACGTGATGTAACGAACAATTTAGTAATATAATTGTCAGCATTTAGTTTTCTTAATCTTTTTATGTAGTAGCATAAGGATTTGGTTTTTAAAAATATATACTCTACATGATCACACCAGGTAACTACGTCATTAAACAAATAAATAAATGAGTGATTAACAATATATAAGCGTTTTGTTATTGTACCAATTTTCGTAGTTTTTTATATAATAATCTATTTCTATAAAGTCTATTGTTATGTATTGCTATACATAGAATGAGTCATTATAAGACATCGTTTTTCCAGAAACTTTAGATTTGTTTAAAGCTGTATCTAGTGGATGACCTTCAATCTTCTTATGATCCGGTCAACTGCCAACCCTCCTCCTCTTCCTTGATCCAGACCATATCAGTTTATTTCTGATCCATTTTTGATCATTTCAGGTCAATTCAACCAATTGTACACCACAAATTGCCCAATCGAATCCAGTTTTGCATTGCAGACCAGAACAACCGTCAGTTGAGTCGGCATCAAGTTGGCTAGACCAAACTTTGGAATGTATAAACAGTGAAGTTGACAAAATTCGAATTGAAAATGACGAATCTGAAAATTGTTCAGGTATTATTTAAATCATTATTATTCTTGTGGGTAAAAAAAATGATTACTTTTGTAATTTGAAAAAAAAACGTGGATTTGTGTACAATTTGAAATCATTTCGTCTTGAAATTAGATAATGTGAATTAAACCAAAATAACGAAATAATGAGAAAAACAAGTCCCATATTTTAAAAGGAAAAGAATTTTAAAAAATCTATTGGTCAACCTCTGTAAGTGAGTGTAGGTCACATTCTGGTGATGCTTCTATCAAAAGGGGTCATTTGACATGAAAATGTTCATAAGATGGAAAAATCAATATTCATAGCGCATCGATTTATATTGCGTCATTGTGCAAATTTGGTCACTTTTGAAACTTTTCCATCCCCAACTGTAGGTAATCACGCAACATGGGTTATCTAACTCTTATTAATTCCTAGTTTTGCAACGTTTTCCCTTGGTTGGTTTTATCATCTACCTTTAAAAAAGAGCATGGGACAACAAAATGATTTCATGACATCATTTATGTTCAATTCCACGGGACATTTATTGGATTTTCCCAAATCGTTATTAGCCAAATTTTCTGTAGTCCACCTTCAACCTTTCTTCTACCATTTTCTTGCTAATCTTTTAACCAAATAATTTTTTCGTCACTCAACCCTGTCATCTGAATCGTGCGATTAGTTCCCTGCCGTTGGTTTACCCCAATGGCGTTCTCTTGTTTGTTTCTAAAACAAGGCCAGGCTGCTAACCTTGGACTCTCAAACACTCCTCCTTTATCCAGACTTGGGACTGGCTAGATTGATTCATTTCTGATTTTATCTACGCGGAGTTAACCAAAGTTAATGTTTTACAAAATGGTACTTTTGTATTTTACTCCCAACATTGTGGAAATTTCGTAGAGGAGGCTTCAGACAAGTCTGATAGTTTCATTTCTAATCTTTCCTAGACGAAAGTTTTACCAAAGTATTTACTTTAAGAAGAACTAAAATTCTTTTCAACTACAATTCTCACAACAATTACCGCAAAGAGTGATTATTAAACTAAAACCTCTTTAGCAACTACATAGTATACAAGAGAAACATCACTTCGATTATAAAATATACAATACTATATAATAATTGAAAAAATTATACATACATATTGTAAGTAATAAAAAATTGTATAAAATATCAACTGGTGTGAAATCAGAAATGGAGTAAAATGATTAACATGATTTATGATGTCAACTATTAATAAATATACGGATTACATGCAATTTTTCAGTTACCAAATGATTAAAGACATTAGAAAGTTTAAAAAATTCAATAATCTAGTGATCGCCTTTTCTTTTGAACAACCTGATCCAGGCGTTTTGGAATACTGTCGATGAGAGTGTTGATATATTATTGTTTCATCTCATATTGAACAACAAACCGAATACGTTAACATTAATCCTAAATTTCAGTATGCTTATTGATGTTGCGCTTTAGCATACTGAAAACATGTTCAATCACATTAATGTCCGGACTGTTAGGTGGCAATTAAGTAAAAGATAATTTTTTAGATTTTAGCCCATCTACTGTCTAAATGTAAATATAAAGCAAATAAAGTGAACTTAGATAAATATGACGTTACCCTTTTAGACGTATGACATGGAGCATTCTCATGAAAAACAGTAGTAACTCCCCCGTAAGTGTGCTGCGTTTCATAATAAAAAATATCTTTCATAACTGAAACAAAATTTTCACTATTTAAGGTACCAGATATAATTTTTTATTTGGTAGGTTGATTATACTTAATACCAAACCAACACATTACTTGTCGAGGATGGGCTTTCTTTCTAACAACCGAGAGTCAATGTTTTTAAAAAATGGACTTGCATAACACTTTGTTTTTGTAGCCAAATGGTTTATCCCAAATCATTGTTTTATTAGAGAAGTATACAAAACGCCAATAACAGAAATGTCGTTCACTCCACTGTTTACAAAAGGTTAATCTATCATCCTTTTGTTTTTTAGCAACAAATGGCTTAACTTTTGGTGATTGAAGCGTTAAACCAAATTCAATTGCTCTATTTCTTATTATGGAATAAGTAAAATTGTTTAAACCATTTTTTTAGTTTTTGAAATAGGTTTATTATAATTTTTGAAAAGTTTTGTAACAAACAATTTTCTGATTATCCGTATTGCTTGTTATACGTTTTCTTCTAACATTATCGTAATTTTGTGGTTTTTGACTACTAATAATCCGATAAATTGTTGAAAGGTTAACTCTGTATAAATTTACCAATTTTTGGGTAAAAATTCTCAATTTTTTAATTCTTTAATGACATGATATTTATTTTCGGCAAGATGAAAACATTTTTTATTATTATTGTCCATTTTACAAACAATGCAATCAGATAGCAAAATAAGCGAATGAGCGGAATTTTAAGGTTAAATGTGAATAATAAATTATTTAATTTGTTTTAAAATTTTTATTTAATATCTTTTAAAAGTTATTTTTATTATTTTTATTTATATAGATTAGAATAATTAAGTGTTTATTTTGATAATTATTATAACATCACAATCAGGGTAGATTTGAATGATCGTTTAACATTAATTTTAAGGATTAGTTATTGCTCATTTTTAATGAAATTAAGCACACAAAATAATAATAGGCTAATTATTATAAAAATTGTGTCATTTCAACTTATTATCCACGTTTATATAGAAGTAACTCGTAAAGTATGCCATTTTGGCCGACTCAGCCTTTTTAAATAAATATTTCCATGTATATATAAAGGAACTATTAAGTACTTGACAGTATTTTTAATTCCAAATAAAAATATAAGAAGACGTAAATTGTGTGAGATGAATTCATTTCGTATATTCTCGTCAGTCACAAACATATAACATTTTAGTATATATATACAAAAATAAAAGAGTACAGATAACATTTGCCCAACATTAAAACGGCTAAAGACACATTTCCGCCTCACATTGCATTTACCAGTTCACTTGCAGTTGCGGTGACAAATACATTGGTCGGACAATGCGTCGCTTATCTAATCGGGCTAAAGAACACATTCCTAATTGGATCAATAAGAGGTCAAACGCAAATGAACACTTGTCTACATCATCCATATTACGTCACTTACTACAAACCAAACATCAAATCAACTTTTAAAAATTGTTTTAAAGTGCTAATTACTTCTCCAATACCGAATATGTTGAAAATTCTCGAATCTGTTTATATTCACACATTGAAACCTGCTTTGTGCACAAAAAAACAATTCGTCACTACATTAAACTTGAAAACTAGTGTAATGATTGTGTGTAAATGTTTGAGTTGTATTAATTTAAATGTTATCTGTACCCCCCCTTTTTATTTTTGTATATATATACTAAAATGTTATATGTTGTGACTGACGAGAATACTTGTCGATTGTCTACAATTTTGTCTTTGTATATTTTATATTTTTAATTCTCAATATTTATTTTTACGAAAACCAATTGGACATAACAAATTAATTTAGATTTAATACTCTTCTCAATTTTTGCGTTAGTGCTGAATGGCTGTAACATAATCAACATGTCTTCAATTGTGATTATGATTTGGACCTGGATTCGATTCCCACGAATGTCTAATATCGCCATGGGTTCGATCCCGGTTCGGTTTGCTAAAATGTCCACTAATGAAAGATACATTTTCCGTAAAACATTCACAGTGGTAAAAAAATTAATTATTAAAAATGACAAACAAATGTAAAATAATTTAGAAATTATTATTATTATCATTATTTTTATTATTATTATTATTATTATTATTATTATTATTATTATTATTATTATTATTATTATTATTATTATTATAATATATTCTATATATTATATTTCTAAAGTATATATGAAAATAAATATTAAGTACGTAACATTATTTTAATTCTTAATATTTATTTTACAAAAAAGTAATTGGATATAACAAATTAATTTAGATTTAATACCTTTGTAATTTTTTGCGTTAATTTTTGAAATGGCTGTAATTTCAATCAGATTTCGTCGTTGTAACCAAACCCACAAGTTCCCCAACAATTACCCTTGTATCTGCTCCAAAATATCCCAGACCTTCTCCATCAACTCTTTTTCATCTCGACACACCTACCAACACCACTGGTCTGTTTTCGCCCAGTACGAGCAGTCGAACCAGTACCATCTTTTGTTCGCCGTGGGATAAAGCCCCTCTCGACACGTATCTCGACAATTGGCTCAAATCGGACATCTTGTTGAAGAATTCAAAACCACAGACGGTTGTCGACAGACATGTCCGACATGGCTCTTTTTCGTCGCGTCACAGACGTCGCACGCTATCGACGATTGATACCAAAAATTGGTCCAATGATTTGCCTTCAAATCGCGACCAACTGAACACTTCTCAAATGGAGTTGGAACAGCTGTTCGGTTTGTGGGAAGGTCGGCCGACAGTTTCAAGGTCGGTTCGACAAGACCGAAGATTTGTCGACAGACTAGCAATCCTTGTGGAGAATTTCTTGATAATGCCCATGGCGGAGGAGAAGAAGAAGTTGAACGTTACCAAAATGGTAAAATGGACAAGATTAGTGTAAGTTGTGTGTGTGTTTGTGTGTGTGTAATGGCCGGGGTGGTCTAGCGGTATAGCGCTCGAATTTGGACCTTAGTGGGCATCGGGGTTTGAATCCCATCATCGGCATTAAAATGCGGACCCACGTTCGGCTTCGCTAAAAGATGTTTCTATTAAAACATTCAAAGTAGCAAACATAATAATAATAATTTGTCGAGTAATGTTGATGACCTTGAGAATTTGACTTTCAGTGACTTGAACTCCATGAAACGGCAAGCGGTATCGTTTGTGAAAATGTTGCGTGGATGTTGTGTTAGTCGACTTTCCCAAGAGCCACATCTATATTGATTATTTGAAATAATAAATAAAAATGTAAAACACTGAGGGAAACGTTTACTTAGATAGGATTGAACGAACACGAATCAAAATGGAAGCGAAAATGAATGGATCGGGAACGGATGTATCAATGGCGTGGGAACGATTGTTTATATAGCTGTTCCCACAGACAAAAGTAACTGATACATCCAAACAAAAATGTTAATATGGATAAAATATTTATCCCAGATATTTAATGTTATTTTTGTAATAAAATAAATTCATATTGTTTTTGATTCCAATTTTCTTCACAAATTGTTACCGCTACAGAGTAATGTTTATAACATGTCAAAACAAAATATATGAACAACAATCATAACATATATATATATATATATATATACCACTTTTCACTTTTCACATGATTGGTTTATATACACCACAAATAATCTAAATATTTAACTAAAGTGTTGTTTTTGCTGTAATTGTTGTCTCATTCTTTTTAAAGCAAAAGAGTTTTGTAAATATATATATATATATATATATATATATATATATATATATATATATATATATATATATATATATATATATATATAACATTAGAGATTATTTGGAATTTGTTAAAGCAAATGGTAACTGACCAATTAAAATGATTTTATTTTAAGCTTTAAAATACATTATTTAGCATTTTTAAAATAATAAAAAATATTTTTACATTTTATAAAACTTGTTATGTGAAAAACAATTTTTATTTGCTATAATAAAAACAATATCCAAGCTTAAATTATTTTGAACTGGAAAAATTGAATCGTTTTAATATTTATAAAATTAATTAATAAAAACATCATTGTGAAGTGCAATATATCATACTGTGGTGAAATTATAGGCGAACGTAAAATATTTGCATTTATTAAAAAAAAAAAGTTTTAATGTCAAATTAAAAGCAGGAAAACATGTACGCCGGATCCTATCGGGGGGCTGGTGGTGGGATTCAAACCCCATTATTCTATTTTTACTACTTCGAATTTCTTTTACCGAAAACGCATTTTTCAACAGTGGACAATTTAGAGAAGTCGCTGGTAAAATTCAAACCTATGTTCATCCAGGTCCACGTTGAGCGCACTACCGCGAGTCTAACCCCGACAACGCTTTTTGTGTCAGAAGGTATGGGTCAATAATAAAACTTATCTATCATTACGGACAGTCGTAGAAATGTAACCGTTTTGTAATTAGTGTTGTTTTATTTTCTGTTAATAGTCTGCTGTAATATTGTGTTTAAAGGGTAGATGATAAAACCAACCAATCAGGGAAAAAGTTGCGGAAAAAGGAACCAATAAGGGTTAGATAACCTTTTGTGAGTTGTGATGATAAAACCAACCATAAAAAATCTTTTAAATTCTATTAGTCAGCCTTTGTGAGTAAGTGTGAGTCAAGTTGGTGCATTTTCTATCAATAAGATATTGTTTGACCTTGAAAATGTGGGAAAATCAATATTTATGTATTTTATAGTGTCATCGTGCAAAGTTGGTCACACTTTTTGAAGCTTTTCCATCCCCAACTGCCGGTAATTACGCACAAAGGTTATCTGACTCTTATTGCTCTTTTTTTGCAACTTTTTTCCCTTGGGGTTGGTTTTATCATCACCGATTTATTTAAAGAAATGATTCAGATCAGTGACGCATCAAATGCGTTGGGAGAAGTAGAGTGTAAAGTGAACATGATTCTGTATTAATTGGCGTCCAGGAATGACAGTTGAGGTCGATAGGTTTATTTATAAACGGCAGGTTTAGCATTACTACGTTCATGAAGGCGTTGAAGTTGGAGGTAAAACGTTTTCAAAAACAAAATTGGCAATTAATATGAACTACAAAAACGTCATGTTTTTTTAGTTCAAATAATGAACAGTTTGTATTTTTAACATTTTCCATATTTATTCTACGATATTCCTAATTACCCGTTATTGTTATTGTTATTGTTATTATTATTAATTTCATTTTTATCATTTATTATTATCAAGTTACATACTTTATATACAAATGCTACTGGTTAATTATATGTTCAAAGAGTAGATCAATATATTGATTTAATTTGAAGTAGAATGCATAATATTTAAATAATAAATAAATACTGAAAGGAAATATATAAAACGATGTTTCTTTATTTCATTTGTACTCAATACCTTTAAAAAATTTAAATTATGAATGTTGTATAAAAAGAATCCAAATTTCGAAGAAATAGTACTATTTTAGGTTCAAGTGTATTTATATGACCGCTTTCTATATACGCCTGCAATATTGAAAACAAAATCCATTCACACTATGTCAATGGAGCATCACGTGATTGAAAGTGCTTTCACTGTTATTTTTAATATTCCACTAATTGGGGTCATTCATACCATTATCACCGACACCAAATGTGATCCCAACACGCTTACAAAAAAGGTTATCTGACTCTTATTGGCTCCTTTTTTCGCAACTTTTTCCCTTGGGGTTGGTTTTATCGTCTACACTAGTCAACTTTTCTATTAAAAGAAGCAGATGATAAGATAGATGATAAAACCTATCATGAGATAAATTAGCGAAAAAAGGAACCAATAAGAGTTAGATAACCTGTATGTAAGTGTATGATCCCAATTTTTCGGTAGATGATAAAACCAGCCACGGGAAAAAGTTGTGAAAGAAGGAGCCAATAAAAGTCAGATAACTTTCTGTGTGAGTGTGTGATTACTCAGCAGTTGGGGATGGAAAAGTTTCTCAATGTGTCACCAAATTTACACGATGATGCAATACAAATCGTATAGTACTATGTAAATAATGGTTTTTCCACCTTATATACATTTACAAGGTCAAACAATCCCCTTTTGATAGAATACACCAACGTGCCTCACACTTACTCACGGAAGTTAACCAATAGGATTTTTAAAAATTCTTTTTCCCTTGGTTGGTTTTATCATCTACCAATTTTTCAGTGGTATAGTACTAGTTAAATAAATAATATTGACTTTTCTATTTTATATACATTATTGGAAATCATTAGCAACCTCATAATAATAATAATTGTAATAATAGTAATAATAATAATAATAATAATAAAAACAATAATAATAATAATACTAGTACTAACGATGATAATAATAATAATAATAGGAATAATAATAATAATCATAAACATAATGGTAATAGTAATAGTAATAATAATATTAATAATAATAATAATAGTAATATTATTAATAATAATAATAATAATAATAATAATAATAGTAATAATGTTAATAATAATAGGAATAATAATAATTATTATTATAACAATAATAATGATAATAGTAATAGTAATAATATTAATAATAATAGTAATAATGATAATAATAATAATAATAGTAATAATGTTAATAATAATAGGAATAATAGGAATAATAATAATTACTATTATAACAATAATAATGGTAATAGTAATAGTAATAGTAATAATATTAATAATAATATTAATAATAATAATAATAATAATAGGAATAATAATAATAATAGGAATAATAGTAATTATTATATTAACAATAATAATAATAATAGTAATAGTAATAATATTAATAATAATAATAGGAACAATAATAATAATATTAATAAGGATAATAGTAATAGTAATGGTAATAATACTAGTCATAATCATAACATTATTAACAACAATCCATTGCCCCACCGCTATAGCCATACGCCGTAAGTCACTGTCACCGTTCGATGACTTCCACAATGTCGCCAAATTTCCAAGTCGAACGTAGCACAGTTCAATCAAAAATCCAAACCCCTTCGTTACCTTCGTCAACGTCGAGCGAAGAAGAATTGTTCATTTCATTGGGGGACGATCATAAGACAAGTCACAAAGAAGCCAAAACAGAAGCCGAAGCGGTTAAAAAATGGCCAGCCAATTATGTTTGTAAGTATTGTGTGTATGTGTATGTATGTATGTGTGTATCAGTGTGTGTGTGTGAGTGTGAAAAGCCAACTTGCACTCTCTCGGTTGGTTCATTGCTGATCATCTCTAGGTGACCAAAGTTAATATTTTTACAAAATTCAACTCTTTCTTGGTATATTGATTATACACTATGGACATTTTACCGAGGAGGCTTGAGATAAGCACCCCGTACTTTGATTCCCATCTTGGTTAGCTGTTTTGATGGTCAGACCTAAAACAAATGTGATTGGTTAACAAAAAATTTTTTGAAAAACAATTTTGTACAACATTCTGTTGTTTTTAAAAATGCAGTTGTATTTTAAATTTTTTGCAATAAATTAATGCATATCAGCTGTATAATCTGATAAAAATTGTTTTGGTATTCATGCTTTATGGGGGTTTTGTTGCTTAATATAAAATATGTAAGTGGGTGTGCTGTTATTGCTATAATTATTGATCATAATTTATTTACCACAATGAAATGAGCTATATATATATATATAATATTTATCGTCAAAGCCAAAAAATTAATGTACAATCTTGTTTCCACATGTTTGTCAAAGCAAAAAGAGTTTGAAGAAAATTATAAATTAGTTTGACCCAAGCGGTTCTACTTGATTGTATTGATCTTTGAATTGTGTCATTGTGTGAATAAATTGTGTAAATCGTGCCTACATGTCTTTTGACTGCATCAAGCTTCGTTTCAAGTCACTCAGTTTGGCAAACTTTGCTTGTTATACAATTTTAGATTACAATATTTTAGAACTATTATTTCGACCAATAGAAATGAGTTAGGTGTAGGTAGAAAAAAGTTGTGAGTGGGTGTATTGGTGAAATTACAGCAGCCAATAGAAAATAAGCTTTTTACTGTCTACTCACGGTAAAAAGAAATAATTAGTCAGTATATTAAAATCAAATTGCAATTTAACAAAACATGCAAATTTTAAATCTTTTTATTAATAATGTTAAAGCGGTGATTGTACATATGTAAAAAAATCATTATGTTATTATTATTATTATTATTATTATTATTATTATTATTATTATTATTATTTGAAGAACACAGGGAAAAACAAAATTTCAGGATTTTAGGATTTTTCACGAGTTAAGAGGTCAAAATGCCTTTTGGTATTCAGTTCTTAAATTATCTCAAGTTTTCATGTAGGAAATACGACATGGGTGATGAGGTAAAGGGGAATTAATGACAGAATTTTTTTTTTAAATTAAGACAAAATCAAGATAGAAAACGAGCAAAAATTATAAATATACAAAAAAAATAAGACAAGTTCTGTATTACAATGCAAAAACACTGCAATAATTTTTAAAAAGAAGAAAAGAGAAAAGGATGAATAATACCTCCAATAGACGTGTCGCGTGACGCTCGCCTCATCTCGCGAGTTGTATGTTTATTTGTAGCCTTTGTGTTGTTGATTTCTTTTCTCCCTGTCTCAAACCCTCCTCCTTTCTCAACTTTGAACTTGGGTCCGGCTACAGTTAAGTGAATATTAATGTTTTTTGTTCTTTACAACATTCCCGCCCCGCCCCCAATCCACATTTAGACGCCCAAGTCAATTCGAAAAATTTGAAAACGTCAATTCACAAGTCGTCCAATGCTAACTACGAAGTGGCGCCTCACTACGACCAACCGTTTGCTTCGTTGTCCATTTCGTCGATGTCTTCGTTGAATTCGGCCAAAGTTTTGACCAGTGCATCGCGCGACCGACACAAATATCGTACGTGTTTGCCCAACTTTTTTGAAAATGACGTCAATAAGTCCAAACAAAAAGAATGTGGTCAGCCAATCAAACAATTTGTGTCCAAGTAAGCGCGTGCCTTAATTATTTAAAAATAGTGTATCAATAGAAGTATCTGTTACATATGCATCTAAACAACACATTGGTCTAAAGAGTTTATGCATTTATTGATTTGATTGGTCGCTTGATAAGTGCAACAAAAGTAGAAATATAACATAAGTTTCTTGGCTAATAGATGGCATTCTTGTGACGGCGCCACTGTTTGCAAAGATTGACCAAACCGCCTGATATTTTGTCAGAGTTATACATATACCTTGAGGTATCCCTTAAGTACTCTAAGCACCCATCCACCAAAACGGAAGCCCAGTTATACCGCTATTTACTTGGTCCCTGTCGTTATTAGTCTAGATGCATATAGGCATCTAGTCCAGGATGCACCACTTGGAAGAGGAACAGTCAGGAATATCATCATCATTAGAAATTGAGACTTTATAAGCATTACTCAAATTTTCAAGATTATTAGCATTCCAAAAAAGATTAAAAATGAACTGATCTAGTCAATCGCAGGTCTGGATAAAAGGGGAGGGTTTGTGGGCATCAGACGATAAAAAAATGCCGCTCTAAAATTATTTAATAATCACAATGCTTCCAATTGGTTTGATACAGAATCAAATCATTATTCCTATTATTACCGTTTTTATTTATTAGCCTAATGTCCAATTCCTCTCATCACGTGGCCAAACAAATAAATTTGTTTATCGATTGTACCAAATCTCGTGGAGATCGAGGTTCATACAGAACAATGCAGTCGGTATGTACGAATAATGTGTAATCTCGCTATTTTGACATGCCGCAACATTAACATTTCCGTGTTGACCGGTTAAGCAATTCTATTTTATTTTTTCAAACAGTAGTTGGTATTACCTGAAGAAGGCCGGTAGTGGGACCCGAACTTATAGCCTACCACTTTGGAGTCGAGCGCTTTTACCTACCTTGGCATGTCCGTGTAATACTTTGAAAGTTTGCATCTTACTACTTATAATTTTGAATTGTCTAAGCACAGACATCGTTAGAAAACGATATTGCTCCATATGTTCCTTTAAATTATAAGACTTTATTGTTGCTTTTGCTGTTACTGTTATCTTGTTGCCCCGATGCTTGTTTAGAAGCAAGATGGTTTTGTAGTATTATTATGTTATATTATATTATACAAAACCATTTTGTTTTTAAAATAAGCATGGGACAATAAGATAACAATTACAGCAAAACAACAACAACAATAACAAAGTCTCGTTGGCATTGAAGATTTTGCAAATCGAAGATTGAGCTTTCTTTCAGCTTTTACTCAACCCTGTCATCCAGATACGTACGATCACTTCTTTGCCGTTGTTTGTCAGAATGGCGTTCCTCTTATACTGTTTCCGTAGCAGTATACATTTTTTACAAAGGCCAAGTTGCTAACCTTGCGCTCAAATTCTCCTCTTTTAGTCAGGCTTAGAACTGGCTAGATTGAATTATTTCTGGTCCAAACTAGGCGTATTTTGTGGTATAGTATATATATATATATATCAGTTCAGGGGTATATTAGAAAAGGAAACAGGGAATATTATTTTTTGATTGGTGACGTGGTCATCTCTTCATTATTTCCCATATTTATACGACATGTAGAACGATCGATCTCGATGGCTTGACAAGCGTAGACAAACGTGGAAGAATAATAAAGTTTCTTGGCTGGTAGACGGCATCCTTGTGACGTCGCCACTGTTTGCAAAGATTGACGAGGCCGCCTGATTTTTTGTCAGGTTATCTCCCTTAGCCCAAGGGCTACATATGGTATACGTATACCTTTAGATACCTTTTAAGTATCCTGGGTGTATGTTCGCACCCACCCGCCGTAGCGGAAGCCCAGTTATACCGCTGTGCACTCGGACCCTGCTGTTATTAGTCTACATGCCTAGGGGCATCTAGTCCAGGATGCACCACGTGGAGGACTATCACCATCATTGGAAATTGAGACTTTATAAGCATTACTCAAATCCCTAGGATCATTAGCATCCCAAATCCTCAGGATCATTAGCATCCCATATTGTTTCCAAATATGCATAATATCTCTAATAATTGACCTCTACTGTTGCACCTAAACATTATTCTCAGTTAGAAAAACGGCATTGTCAGAATATTCCAAATTGTACCAACAGCTACACCTTCCATTTATTGAACAATATCTTGGCAATATATGTGTATAACTCTATCGTAGATGTTCCCAAGTGCAGCTAAGAAAAGTGGAAAGGGTTTGAGCATAAAGTTGGCAACCTGGCTTTTGTAAAAATTAATATTGCTAAAGAAACGTCCCAAGAGAACACCATTCTGTCAAACTGGGCAAAATTTGAACAAAGATTTAATTTTTAGTAGACAGAATATCCATGTCCAATCACATGGGACAATATTGCACGTTGGCCCATACACTTCAAAGTAAAACGAATATAAAGATGAAAATGAATGCTTTGAATAATAATTATTTTTTTTGGGGGGGGGGACTTTATTTTACAATTTAGATACGTCAGTTCGTAAGTGGAATGACAAATTATTTACTACAAAATCCCAATTTGGGTCTGTACGATGTCGTAGAAGAAGAAAGGCAGCACGTACGTTTGACTCTTCTTTTGTATGCATTGTTTTCTCACAGGAAATTGGGTTTCAACACAATTTAAAACATAGACTCTCGTTTAATTGTAAAGAAAAATTAACAAAACAGAAGTGTTCTAGTGGTACAGCGCTTGACTTAGATCTGAGAGACATCGGGGTTCGATTCCCACTAAAATGCGGACCCACGTTCGGCTTTGCGCAAATGTCCACTGCTGAAAGATGCGTTTTTTGTCAAAACATTTGAAATAATAAACATAAAAAACAGGATGGTTTTGTAGTATAATATATAATAAAATAATATATATAAATATTAGTTCATCAGTTCCAAGTTTGCATAATATCTCTTATAATAACAAAAAAGTAATATTTTGGAATGCTAATTTTTTTAATTTTTTTTATTCATTTTGGTTGGTGATCACGTGGCGTCACCTCTTCATTATTTCCAATATTTATACGACATAACAAACGATCGATTTCGATGGCTTGATAAGCGTAACACAAACATAGAAGAATAACAAAGTTTTTTGGCTGGTAGACGGCATTCTTGTGACGTCGCCACAGTTTGCAAAGATTGACGAGGCCGCCTAATTTTTTGTAAGGGTTATTTCCCGTAGCCCCGAGGGCTACATATGATATACGTATACCTTTAGATATCTTTTAAGTATCCTGGGTGTATGTTCGCACCCACCCGCCGTAGCGGAAGCCCAGTTATACCGCTGTGCACTCGGACTCTGCTGTTATTAGTCTACATGCCTAGGGGCATCTAGTCCAGAATGCACCATGTGGAGGACGAACAGTCAGGAATATCACCATCATTGGAAATTGAGACTTTATAAGCATTACTCAAATCTTCAGGATCATTAGCATCCCATTGGGATGCTAATGATTAAACATTTGAATAGCTTATAAAGTCTCAATTTTTTAATTGTTTCTCCACATGATGCTCATAGACATCTAGACTAATAACAGTAGGAACCGAGTACTGATGTATATCACAGTCCGCAAGCATACACCCAGGGAATTTAAGAGGTATCTTAAGGTATTTGTATACCACATATGTAGCCAGTGGGCTAATGGAAATAACCCTGACAAAAAATCAGACGGCTTTGTCAATTTCTTTTTGCTGCATACCCTCCTCCTTTGGGATTGTTTTATTTTGTGACCCTTTCTAGGCAGAGGTTTTGTTACTCGTTGCACTTCTTCTTCTTCTTCTTCTATTTAACCTTTTTCCTCCTTGATAAGAGATCACTGATTATATTATCCGTTGTCTTCACCATTTGATTTTGTTAACAACAGCGTCATTCTTTGTCAAACTTTTTTTTCATACCGACTTTTACACAATTTAGCTACCTTGTCCGGTAGTTTTCTTCCTTTATTCTTTTTTCTAGAATATTTTTAAAAACATAAATTGGTGAGAATAGCCACTTCTTCATTAATTCCAAGTTTGAATAACTTGTCGAATTCCTATGCAAAAAGGTTGTCGGATGCGAGTTGAACTGGGAAAGATAAATGATGTTTTTTGGCTAGAAGACCGCTTTCTGGCAACGACGCCAGTGTTTACAGGATTTGACAAGGCAATCTTTTTTCGGGTTGGCGTATGCACAAGTCTAGCCGGCTACATATGATAAATAGTTGCCTTGATATACCTTTCTGATCACTAAACGGGAATCTAGTGAAAGTCAAGTTATACCGCTGTGCACTCGGTCTCCGCTACTATTAATTTAGATGTCTGTTGGCACCTATTCCACGATGCACCTTGTGGAAGATCAATAGTCGGGAATATTGTCATTATTGGAAATTGAGACTTTATAAGCGTTACTCAGATCCACAGGATCATTAGCATATTTTTAAAGATTTTGATGGCTTTCAGTTGTAATACATCCTTGTACAGTTGACATTTAATTAGGAGAATATTTAATACATTATCTGCCTTAAAATGTCTGTTTTTATTCACTTGACCTTGAAATGTAATCTACTGTCATTTCAAGGTCATTTGTTAGTTTTGATATGATCAGATATGTCTAATAATAATTATTATTATTGTTGGATTGCACAGCTGAATAAATTTGAATTTATCAACGTCAATGTACACCTGGAACGGCACTGCAGCGATTTATTCTCAAACCGCTGCACCAAGACGTGATCAAACGTTTACAGTTGGAACAAATGCAGTAAGTTGCATTTTAGCTTGTACCTTTTGCACGAAGTGGACGAATAGTTTTTTTGTTTTGTGTGTGTGTGTACTACTAATTCTGATGATTTGAGTAGTGTTTATAAAAGTTCCAATCATTGTGATTTTTTACAATTGTTTTCGGTAAATTATGAAATCAGTCAGCTGTTTTTGTTCGATTCACAGTCAGCCTCTTTTTCTTCATTTCTACCTCGATACTCCACCTCCTGTTAGGTCGATCCCGGTTTCTTCTATCCTCATCTACTTCCAATGCCAATAATCGCTGTGTTACGACACTTTTTCTCAGCCTCCAAATTTTAAGTTTGTATACAATGAATAATAGACAGTAGGTTATTTTATCATGCAAAATATTAATTCTTTTGACACAGAGTTTTATTAGCTACAATTAAAGTTAATTAATATTAAAAATTATTTAATTTTACTATTATAATAAAAAAAGTATTATTTATTATTATAATAAAAGAAGTATTATTTTTTCTTCTCCTTGTTGGCAAATAAAAGAATTTTTGTTCATTATATTGTATAACTAAGACACTAGTGTATTTAATTGTTTTAAGTTGCCAGAATGGTTAAGCGGTACAGCTCTCTACTCGAAAGGGGTACGATTTTCATCACCAGTACGGTTTTGCTAATATATATGTATTGCTAAAAAACGTTTTCCGTAAAACTTAAAGTAGAAAAAACTAAATTCGAATAAAATGTCAATCTTTGATGTACACGATTTTCAAAGTCAATCATGTGGAACAATCTTGCGTAGACCCATGTATTTAAGAACGAAAAGGTTTTGAAATAGATAAACAAATAAATAATAATAATAATAATAAAATTGATAATAACAATAATAATAATCATATTATTATTATTATTATTACTAATAATAGCAATAATACCAATAGTCATAATAGTAATAATAATGTTAATAATAATAATATGATAATAATAATAATAGCAATATTAATAATAATAATATCAATAATATCAATAACATCAATAACATTAATAATAATAGTAATAATAATACTATTAATAATAATAGCAATAATATCAATAATAATAATAATAGTGATAATAATGTTAATAATAATAATAATGAATAATATTAATAATAATAATAATAATATTGATAATAATGTTAATAATAATAATAATAAAAATAATTATTAATGATAATAATAACAATATTAATAATAATATTAATATTAATAATATAAATATTATCAATAATAATAATAATAATAATGCTCATAATGAAAATAATAATAATAATAATAATAATAATAATAATAATAATAATAATAATAATAATAATAATAATAATAATAATAATAGCAATAATACCAGTAGCGATAATAGTAATAATACTATGACAATAATAATAATAATAGCAATATTATTAATAATAATATTAATAATACTAATACTACTACTACTACTACTACTACTACTACTACTACTACTACTAATAATAATAATAATAATAATAATATCAATAATATCAATAGTATTAATAATAATTATAATAGTAACAATAATAATAATAATAATACTACTACTACTAATAATAATAATAGTAATAATGACAAATAATAACAATAATAATCATTATTATTATTATCATTGATATAATTTCTTTATGCTCTTTAGAGCAAATAAATAAATAAAAAATTGGCACACAGCCGTTAATAATTGTTTAACACCATTTCTATAAATCATTTTGTTCCACTTCTTCTTTTGCCGACTTTCATGCCACATGTTATTCGCAACAGCTGTTTGGATATTGGATAAATGATTGTGATACGTCTATACTGCGTGTATAGCAAAATATATCCATGCATCTGTGTAAAACACAATTTTGAAAATTAACCTTTTGTCTTGTTTGAAATGCATAATGAAATTAGTACAATGTGTGCAATAAAAATGATTAGTTAAAGACTGTAGAACAGCAGCATGTGATTCTGATAATGCGGTTTGGCAAAATTCGAATAGAATTTCCAATCATTGTTAGGCACAATGTAAATAAATAAATAAATAAATAATAACTAATGGAACAACACAATTGTTTCATATGACTGTACAGTAAAATGGGGATTGAGTCTTCTTTCCGTTTTCCTTTAACCCTATTGTTGAAATCTTCCAATTTTTTATTTTGAGATACTAACAATAATTTCCAATAATAATGGGGGATACTAATAGCCTTTAGGCACGATCAACAGATTCCATTTTTCTACTTTGGGATGCTAATGACCCTGAGGATTTGAGTAATGCTTATAAAGTTTCAATTTCCAATAATGGTGATATTCCTAACTGTTCGTCCTCCACGTGGTGGATCCTGGACTAGGTGCTCCTAGGCATGTAGACTAATAACAGCAGAGTCCGAGTGTACAGCGGTATAACTGGGCTTCCGCTACAGCGGGTGGGGGCAAACATACACCCAGGATATTTAAAAGGTTTCCAAAGGTATACGTATACCATATGTAGCCCTTGGGCTAAGGGAGATAACCCTTACAAAAAACCAGGCAGTCTCGTCAATCTTTGCGAACAGTGGCGACGTCACAAGGATGCCGTCTACCAGCCAAAAAACTCTGTTATTTTTCCACGTTTGTTACGCTTATCAAGCCATCGAAGTCGATCGTTTATATGTATAAATATGGGAAATAATAAAGAGGTGACCACGTTACCAACCAAAATGAAAATAAATGAATAATAATGGTGATATTTTTGACTGTTTCTTTTCTACGTAGACTACTTAGGTATAATTGGGCTTTTAATAGATTTCCGCTTAGTGAATGAGTGCTAGCATATGCCCAAGATAAACGGCGTTAATCGCCCAATTTCCCCGAAGATTGTTTCGTCAATTCCTGTGAACACTGGCGTTGTCGTAAGGAATTGGTTTTCTCCAACAACTTCTGCGTACAGGAATTTGGGATTCTATACAAACTTGGAAGTAATAAAAATGTTTTTAACAATGGGTTTTTAGAATTGTCAGATTTACTTGAATAATAAATTTACTAGATTTTTAAATCAACCAGAAGCACTGTACAGTTGTTTCATTTTTATTTGGATTTCTTTTCCAATTTAAATTTTTATTACAAGGTAACAACCACGTTAAATTTTGTGTTGTAGGAACATAAACTTAAAGTATTAAAATGTATTTTTCGATAATGATTTTAAGCATAGAAATGGATAAGTAATTATTTATTATAAAAAAACGTAAATTTTATTTAGTAATTCCATTTTAATAAAAGTAGCTTTCAAAATATACTTTTTAATCTGACTTAGCATTTTAAAATAAATATTTTAAAGTAAATATAAAGCAACCGTTAAATACTTTGCATTATTTTTAATTCTTAATATTTATTTTTACCAAAAAGCAATCGGACATAACACATTAATTTACATTTTATACTCTTATAAATTTTTGAAAAAATTGTTGAAATGACTGTGTGTTTATTACTTTGAATGTTTTACGAGAAACGCATTTTTCAGCAGTAGACATTTTAATGAAACCAAACGTGGGTCCGCAATTTGGTGCTGGTGGTGGGGATTCGAACGCCGATGCCCACCGAGGTCCAAATCGAGCGCTGTACCGCTAGACCACCCATAAATTATTATTATTATTATTACAAACCCTTTTGTTTTAAAATAAGTATGGAGCAATAAGATAATAGCAATAGCAAGAATAACATAACTGGTGTCAGACCAGTGCCTTAACCACTGAGCTACGGGTGGTTAAACCTGACTTTACTGTTGTTGTTGTTGTTTTTGCTGTAACTGTTGTCTTATTGCTCCATGCTCACTTTTTAAAACAAAAGGGTTTTGCAATAAATAATAATAATAATAATAATAACAAATGAATGAAATTACAAGATGTGTTCATTTCAGTAAAACAAATCATTACTTTATTTTGACTTTTTGATTTGTTTTTCGGTATTACGCTGCACTCAACAAATGTTTGGGAAACGAAATTAGTACAGTTTTAAATAAAAATATTTGTTTTCTACAATATTACAAAATACATTGAAAATGAAGAAAATTTCATCATTAAGTGCCTTTAGACCCGATTTTTTAAATGACAAAAAATTTCAAATGTTTATTAATTGGTTTTCAAGGGTGAATTGTCAGATTTACTTAAATAATTAATCAACTGTGTTTTATTCAATCAACCAGAAGCACTGTACAACTTGAACCCCACGCCCTATCTGGCGTCAGACCAGCGCCTTGACCACTAAGCTACGGGTGGTTAAACGCGACCCTGTAAATTTGTTATTTATGGTGAATCTGAAGAATACATTAATTTTAAAATTATAATAAAATTTATGTTATATTTTAAATAAAATATGCAGACCATAACTAAAACTATTCAATACTCTAATGATTGATTATATTAAGATCCAGCATTAAATATAGAAAATTGAACATTTTAAACAATTAACAATTCAACTTTATTTTGATACTTAAAAATTATTAAATTAAAAAAAAAATATCAAAATCAAATTTATTAAAATTTGTAACTAATATTGGTTAAAAATTTTAGTTTTTTATTAATTAATAATAGACCAATTATAATAGGAATGATGCAGTTTCAACATATTATCTACGTTAACATGGAAGTAGTTTGCAAAATATTTTTTTAATTTTATCTTTGCTACTTTGAATGTTTTACTAGAAACATTTTTCAGCAGTGGGCATTTTAACGAAGCCGAACGTAGGCCCGCATTTTAGTGCCGGTGGTGGGATTCGAACCCCGATGTCCACCGAGGTCCAAATTCGAGCGCTATACCGTTAGACCACCCTGACTCAGCATTTAAAAATAAATATTCCGAACTAAATATGAAGCAATTATTAAATACTTTGCATTATTTTTACCAAAAAGATAATCGGACAAATAGATTAATTTAGATTTTATACTCTTTACGAGAATTGTTGAAATGGCTATATATATATATATATATATATATATATATATATATATATTATACCGATTCTTCATGTGTTTATGACTGACGAGAATATCCGAGATAAATTCATCTCACAGTTTACGTCTTCTATAATTATTTTAATAGCATTTGCTAAATTGATGTAACTGAAATAGGCTTCTTTAATATCATCTGTTCATACACATATATCTGACATGTATTCATCATTCATTCTATTTATAACCCAACACACTTACATGTATTTTCCCGCTCTCCCTCCCCAAAAGTTCACATGTGTCAGGACTTGTAAATGCCACAACCTTTATCCTTAACCAATCAACATTTACATTACTTATTGTACATGAATTAATTGGGAAAGTTGTATTATTAATTGAAAAAAGCCCCAACATTTCAATGGAGTTTTAACAAATTGGTAGGGTGTTTTTTCTTCGTCCTTTATCGAAAAATGAATTGAGTTAAGTATTCATTCATTAGTGGTTGGTGACAGTAGACATAACAAATTTTTTTCGGTTTACACAAAAAATTGACAAGGACGCCCGAATTTTTGTCACGGTTGTCATCTTGTTCAATCCAACGGATACTCTGGGTGGACGCCCAGTTGTAAAGCGTTCGACTTGGTTCCTGATATGTTGGTCTACGTACTTGCGTGCACCTATTCCATGTTGCGTGACGTTAGGAATGTTGAAAATTGAGTTTTCAAAGTATTATCTCGTTTTTTTACATGCCGGGGTGGTCTAGCGGTACAGCGCTCGAATTCGGACCTTGGTGGACATCGGGGTTCGAATCCCATCATCGGCTTTGCTAAAATTTTCACTGTTGAAAGATGCCTTTCTCGTAAAACAGTCAAATTAGCAAACATGAAATAAATAAATTCATAAAATTAAAGAGACGAGTGGTCTATTAGTACAGCGCTCGACTTGGACCTGAGTGGGCATCGGGGGTTCGAATTCCACCACCGGCCCATTAAATGCGGGCCCACGTTCGACTTTGCTAAAACTGTCCGCCGTTGAAAGATGCTTTTGGCGTTTGAGTTTCACGATTAACTGGTGTCAATATCCAATTACTTCTAAAAAAGATCGTCTCTTTGCATTGTTGCAAGAAGCTTCATCTATCTTCCACCAGGTTCAATTTTTATCCGACAACCTTTTTGTGGCGGTATTTGTGATACTGTGTGCAAATTAATGGGAAAATGGCTTTGCCACCAACGTGTGCTGTTGTTTCTAATCATTCACTTGTTCACCGACACATTGTACCGGCGTGGTCCAGCAGTACAACGCTTGATTTGGGTGTTCGAATTCCATCAGCGGCCCATTAAATGCGGACCCACGTTTGGCTTCGCTAAAATGACCGCTGGTGAAAGATGCGTGTCCCATTAAAACATTCAAAGTAGATATTTTGTTTTTTTAGTAAAATGATTGTATTAGTTCAAGACTAAATATTAGTCAGTACAATGTTTTCGGTTTTGATCACATTTTCGTTGTACTAGTAACGTTTATTTTAGCAACATATAGATTAAGTGGGCTTTGAAGGGATTATTTGTTTTAGAATTATTATATTAAAATTGTCAGATTCAATTGAATAATAATTTCACTGTTTAATCCTTATTTAGAATTACCAATAGTGCATACCTTACAAGTTTTACACATACATGAACTAGAACGCACGCCCTATCTGGTGTCAGGTCAGTTCCTTAAACCACTGAGCTACGGACGGATGACCTTGTACCTGTAAATTTATTACTTATAGTGAATCTGATCAATTCTAATTCCCCAGTGTCCTCAAATGCTGCTACCGGTTACTACCCTTTTACTAGGACTTTACCATATAGGTCCTTGCATACTGCCACGTTTATTAGTCTATATGGTACGGTAGTAAAACATTAACCTCCAAAGCACTGCTTCAGCATGCCAAAGTAATAGAGTAGCGTTCAACTTAAAACTGAGTAGGCATGAGTTCAATCCCCTACCACCGATTCATCAAATGTGGCCTCACGTTCGAACTCTACTACCGAACGAGGTTATCCGCAAGGCTCAAAACTGTTTTGGAGCACTAAAAACATAGCATAAGCTGGTGGCACAATTATTAGATAGCTTCTCGAATTTCTATACAAAACGGTTGAATTGAACTAGGAGGGCGGCGGCGATGAATGAAGATCGCCTCCTTGCGACGACGCCAATTGACGGATCCACCAGCCTAACCGCCTACACATGGTAAATAGTTGCCTTGAGATACCTTTCTAATCACTAAACGGGAATCGGCTGTGCACTCGGTGCCCGCTACTATTAATTTAGATGTCTGTTGGTACCTAGTTCCATGATACACTTCGTGGAGGATGAACTGTCGGAAATGTTGCCATTATTGAAAAATGGCGAGTTTATGAGTGCAACTTCAAGTGTAAAATTATTTTGATGGTTGATTTATTAAATGTTCATTTTCAGAAATGGCAACTTTGAACAACTGAAAACTACGGTGGAATTTTTAAAGCGTCCCAATATCAAATCGTCGCATTTAATGATACAGGTAAATAAATGATTGAATGCTACATTACATACACACGATCAGTACATATTTCTGAAATGAAATATTTACATTAACACCACACACACACAAATTTGCTATTATTATTTAATTTTTTCAATATCCGACAAACGTTTTTTTGGGTATTATTTCTTAATTGATTATTTTAAAATGTTGTAGTAATTCAATTAAGTAGTATACAAATTTATTAAGACATTGCTTTCCTGTTTTTAAAAAACCAAGACAAGTCAACATACTCCATTTGTTATTTTTACAGTCCATTTTTTACCCAAACTAACGGGTGGATTTATGTTTGATAAGGCGTATTGAAATGCCATTTGTAGGAAAATAATTAGTTCTGCTAAACCTCTGTAGGGTGTATCCTAGACTAAGGTTAATATGGATTAAGGACTAAGTGCACAGCGGTATATGGGTATTTTAAGGTACACATTAGGGTATTTGAAAGGTATCTTAAGGTAGCCGTTTGATCAAGAGAAACAAACGTGAACACTAGTGCCGTCACATTCATTTATTGTGGTTTGTGACGCAATAACCTTTTTATTCCTTCTATATTTATACGACATATTAAACAATTGATTCCGATAGCTTGATCAGTCTATCAAGCATAGAAGAATAACAAAATATTTTGCCTGGTAGACAGCATTCTTGTGACGTCGCTACTGTTGACAAAAATTGACGAGTCTGCCTGATCCTTGGTTAGGGTTATTTCTTTTAGCCCAACGGCTACATATGGTATACGTATACATTAAGATACCTTTTAATTATCCTGAGTGTATGCTTGCATCTACCTACCGTAGCTGAAGCCCAGTTATACCGCTGCGCAGTCGGTTCCTGCTGTTATTAGTCGAGATGCATAAAGTGGCACCTAGTTCAGAATGTACCACATGAGCACGATTTAAATTTTTAAGATTATTAGCATCCTAATGCCGTCACAAGAATGCCATTTATTACCCAGTGTTTTCCTACGTTTGTCCTGATTTTTCTGTCCATATATTAGTAATAATGAAGGGGGTAATGACGTCATTAACATGATTATTAAACTCTTTGTCGGAAGTTATAACAACATTGTTTTTGCATATAACTATCTAAAAATTTTGTTTTGTTTGATAGGTGCAGTCATATATGTACACACGATCAGTACATGGTTCTGAAACAAAATATTCACATTAACATACACAAAAAAATCTACTATTTTTATTATTTAATTTTCTACTATTCGACAAACGTTTTTTTTCTTAATTGATTATTTTTAAATGTTGTAGTGGTTAATAACGCAATTGTAACCTTTTCTTTGTACAGCAAACCAAACGGTCGCTTCAAATGGTTTTATCAGTACAATAAATGTAGGAGAATCACAAAGATTTTTGGCATCTTTGTGACGTCGCCACTGTTCGTAAAAATTGACGCGATCGTTTGATATTTTGTCAGGGTGTGTTCTTTATCCCAACGGCTACATATAGTATACGTATACCTTAACATAGTTTATATAAGTATTTTGGGTCCACATAAAGGTGACAGTCAGGAAGACCATCAAGAACGGTTTTGTAATGAACAATGGATGATGGCAAAAGAATGGGTTGGGGGGTAAACCACAGAAAACTTGGCTAAGAATCATTTGGGAAAATCTATTTGAAATGAATGTTTTATGTGCGATCAAACAAAATGTTTGGCAAAATGTTATTGACTTATGTTCGTTTTGAATTATAAAACTTTGTTGTTGTTGTTATTGTTTTTGCTGTAACTGTTATCTTGTTGCTTAATGCTTATTTATAAAGCAAGGAGTTTTGTAGCAATAATACTAATAATAATAATAATAATAATAATAATAATAATAATAATAATAATAATAATAATAATAATAATAATAATACTAATAATAACTCTTGTACGTTTAAATTATTATCATTTTAATTATTATAATTATTAAATAATGATAGTGATGATAACAATAATAGTAATGACAGTAATAATAATAATAATATTAATAACAATAATAATAATAATAATAATAATAATAATAATAATAATAATAATAATAATAATAACAGTAAATGTTCGATGTTTTTTATTGTTGTCAACGTGCCCCCCTTTTTCATATGTTTGTAATTGACAAAAATATACGAACTAAATTCATGTCGTATTCGCCTCTCTGCATTTGGGCGTTTGAGTAAACCATTATGGAACAAAATTAATATTTCTACTAAAACCAAGATTAGAATATTTAAGAGTTTAGTACGTTCCATTCTACTTTATGCTTGCAAAACTTGGACTGTCATCATTTTGAGCAAGCCCGTTTAAGATCGATATGGTTTTACTCGCTGTCCTCTATTGAACGCACTCGTTTAATAACTAATAAAATAGTTCGAGCATTCCCAGATAACATTTATTGGCCATGTATCTCTAGCACAATAAAAAAAACGATTAAAATGGATTGGCCATGTTTTTACGTAGATTTCCCACTAATCCAACCAGAATAGCTATGAAAGCCCATCCATTTTCCGAGTGGAAAAGAAAGCCAAAGGAAAATTTGGACGGACATTGTAGCACGTGAACTCAGTCCTTTATTTGTGCTAAGCCTCCATGTCTAAATGAATTGAATGGGATGCTAATGATCCTGAGGATTTGAGTAATGCTTATAAAGTCTCAATTTCCAATGATGGTGATATTCCTGACTGTTCGTCCTCCACGTGGTGCATCCTGGACTAGGTGCCCCTATGCATCTAGACTAATAACAGCAGGGTCCGAGTGCACAGCGGTATAACTGGGCTTCCGCTACGGCGGGTGGGTGCAAACATACATTCAGGATACTTAAAAGGTATCTAAATGTATACGTATATCATATGTAGTCCTTGGACTAAGGGAGATAACCCTGACAAAAAATCAGGCGGCCTCGTCAATCTATGCGAACAGTGGCGACGTCACAAGGATGCCGTCTACCGGCCAAGAAACTCTGTTATTCTTTTACGTTTGTGTTACGCTTATCAAGTCATCGAAGTCGATTGTTTATATGTATAAATATGGGAAATAATAAAGAGGTGACCACGTGATCACCAACCAAAATGAATGAATGAATGTCTAAATGAATTACTTCATTGAGCGTCCGTTTGTTTATCATTTGCAGCCAATAGAGATCACTAAGAGTTTAACTCGGGGTCTAATTTAGATTTTGAAGTCAGCACACCTCAAGTGTCGTTTATTAAGTGCACATTAAAAAAGCTGATAATTTTGCAGATGTCTTGAAATTTGGATTACCTTGGGTGATAATAACCGGTGGGGGATGTTTATCTCCGATGATGAGGATGACCGTTTACGTCTCCCTATATTTTTATTTTGGTTTTATAAAGAGAACCCAATGCTAGAAAGATTTAATTATTATCATCATTGGAAATTGAAACTTTATAAACATCAGTCAAATTTTCAGGATTAAATCTAGTTGAGAAGAGTGGTGTTGTTACACCAAAAACCACTTTTATAAAAGGGAAATTAAATGTGTGATTTTCTTGTTTTCGTTTGTAAACATGGAAAGTTTATTTTTATTGAAGTTACCGGGGTGGTTTAGCGATACCGCACTCGAATTTAAACCTCGGTGGGCATCGGGGTTCGAATTCCACCACCGGCCCACAAAATGCGGGCTCACGCGTTCAATTTCGCGCAAATGTCCACTGATTGAAAGGCATGTTTCTAGTAAAACCATTCAAAGTAATAAATATAAAATAAATAAATAAAAATGTATTTAGTGTTAATTTATTATAAAAAGTGGCTTATGTCCATGTTAGGTATTGCTTTTGTCTATTATTGTTACACAATAAATTATTTCCATTTTTGCATATAATCAAAATTAATTAAATAATTTGCTATATAGAATAAATATGAATAAATAATAGATGAACATTAACTTACTCCATAAATAAATTAAAAAATTTAATAAAAATGGTGCAACTAAAAATTTATAATCAATAAAAGTGTAGGCTATTGCAAAATAATTACTTTAATTAAAAAATAAAGCGTTTGAAATCTATTGACAGTCGTTCGTATTTCGATTGTACTGCTACTACTACTACTACTACTACTACTACTACTACTACTACGCTACTTTTATCAATTCAAACAGGAAACAGCATCATTGTTTCACCCTTTGTTATTCAAATTTTGTTCCAGGCCAGTTTGGAAGCTCCGAACCAATTGCTGGTCCAAAAAGTTACAAAAATTTTCAATAAATTGGAAAGTGTTTATCCAGTTGGCGAAAAAGTCAAATATCTCGTTTATCTGTTCGATTCCATTCGTAAACATGTAAGTTTGTTTTTGTCGCCCATACGTTTGTAGCAATAGATACGTTGGTGGCAGAGCAACCTCCAAAGTACTGTTTTGGTATACTGAAATGGCAAAAGAGCGCTCGATTCGAAATTGGGTGGACATGGGTTCGATCGCCAAGCCCCCCCTCAACGGCTCAACAAATGCGGCTCCACGTTTGGATTCTATTGCCGCAAGATGTTTCTCACAAAGCTCCAAACTGTTTCGAGCACTAAAATCATAACATAAGTTAGTGGTACAGTTACCTATTCATTAATTCCAAGTTTGAATAGCTTCTCGCCGTATCGGAAGCCTGGGATGCTAATGATCCTGAGGATTTGAGTAATGCTTATAAAGTCTCAATTTCCAATGATGGTGATATTCCTGACTGTTTGTTCTCCACGTGGTGCATCCTATACTAAATGCCCCTAGGCATCTAGACTAATAACAGCAGGGTCCGAGTGCACAGCGGTATAACTGGGCTTCCGCTACGGCGGGTGGGTGCAAACATACATTTAGGATACTTAAAAGGTATCTAAAGGAATACGTATACCATATGTAGCCCTTGGGCTAAGGGAGATAACCCTGACAAAAAATCAGGCGGCCTCGTCAATCTTTGCGAACAGTGGCGACGTCACAAGGATGCCGTCTACCAGTCAAGAAACTCTGTTATTCTTTCACGTTTGTCTACGCTTGTCAAACCATCAAAATCGATCGTTCTACATGTCGTATAAATATGGGGAATAATGAAGAGTTGACCACGTCACCAACCAAAATGAATGAATGAATGAATGTATCGGAAGCCCAGTTATACCGCTGTGCATTCGGTCCCGGCTGTTATTAGTCTACATGCTTGTGGGAATCTAGTCCAGGATACACCACGTGGAGGAGGAACAGTTAGGAATATTGCCACTATTGCAAATTGAGACTCTATAAGCATTAGTAAAATAATTAAGATTATTAACATGTAGAAATAACGGATAAATGACCATTTCAAATCATGATAAATTTCATTTTAGACATTGTATTAATAATAATAATGGATAAATGCTTGCAATAGACAATAAACTTAAATTAACTTAATTAAAAATAATAATTTATGTATGCATTTTAGTCGATAAACTTCTTTTTTTAACAAATTACATGTGTTTGTTTTTAAGTTATTATTATTATTATAACGAATGGTGTTGCATATTATAATTCGAAATTATTCTTTGCAAATTATATTTTTTATAAATATTAAAACATGTATTAATTAATAAATGTCTAAGATAAATAACAAGTACCCTATCATAGAAGGTTAAATTACAATTCGGTTTGGTTTCCAACTGTATTTGTAATAATATATCCCCCCAAAAAATAAATAGGCAATATAAACTGATTTACACGATTTAATTTACAAAAGGTCAGCACTTGGTTGCACACAATTGTAGAATAAATCAAAATTTGCTGAGTCATACCACTAAAAATACGGCTGACTTTGGCGTGTGATTGGTTTATTTAAAATAATCAATAAAATATTAAATACGCGAATAGATAATTAATAATAATAATAATAATAATAATAATAATAATAATAATAATAATAATAATAATAATAATAATAATCGATTATGCTGCAATGCAGAAAGAAATGTTAACTTGATTTAATTTCTACATTTAAAAAAAAATTAACAACACATATTTGTAATAAATATATTTTTTTAATAATGTCAGATTTCTAATGAACACTTGGAAAAATCATTCAATATCGAATATCTGAGTTCAAATGGTACGTACTTGTTAATGTTATTTTAATATACTACTTGCAAGTAACTAAATTATTATTATTATTATTGTACAAAGCCACTTTGCTTTAAAAATAAGCATGGGGCAATGAGACAACAATTACAGCAAAACAACAACAACAACAATAAAGTCTCGTTGACATTGAAGATTCTGCAAATCGAAGATTGCGCTTTCTTTCGGCTTTTACTCAACCCTGTTAGCTGTGTAACTCTGTTATCCAGATACGTGCGATCAGTTCTTTGCTGTTGTTTTCTCAAATGGCGTCCTCTTGATTGTTTCCGTACCAGTATATCCACCATGTTCAAATCGAGCGCGAAGTGAAATAACAAGGTTTTCTTGTTTTCTTTTTTACAGATTTATATGCCTACTATGCTTGGACGTTTGTTCAAAGTAATCTAATTCTAACCTCTGCATGTGCAACTAATAATTTTGTCTGTCCTGTGGCCTTGCAAGCAGATTACGTGGACGGTTTGTTGATGAATATTAGTCATTCAAACGTTATAACTCAGTCTTTAAATGACTTGTTTGGTACTCTTTATTGGATTTGGGATTTTGATAAAAATAAATCAAAAGATTTAAATACAAAATACGAATCTAGGCTTAAGCCAGATGGATATCAATTTTTTGTAAGTCATCTTTTGAGTTTTAAAAATGTAATTAATTCTACTTACTACTTTTATGTAAGATTAAGTAGTATACAATTTTAAATAAACCTTTTTTACATTTAATGTTTATCGGTTGTTGTTTAATAATTGCTTTTAAAAATGTCATTAATTTTATTTACTAAATAAATTGAAACACGTGGTAATTTTACACTAATAAACCTGTTAATTACTGTGTTACATTTTAAAAATTTTAACTCAAAAGTCAAATCACCTACACTCCGAAGCACCCAGTTCGTGTGAAAATGTGAAAAAACCACATCTTTTCAATTACTACAATCAACATCACATTGTATCTCCACGACGTCGAAATCCCAATTCCAAATTGAACAAACAGATATCACTCGATTCAGATCACATCAACCCAGACGATTACGAAAAAAATTCTCAAAATTCCAAAAGCTCACTTGTAAAAGATTTGGTAGGAAATGCTTTTTCAAACAAAAAATTGAATTTTAATGGCAAAGCAAACGTGATATTGCATTCGACCTTGAATGAATCTACACCTACACAGCACATTTTCCAATCAGAATCTTTATCAAAATGGCGACCATGGACGGACCAATCAGCATCGAAAGATGGTAGTTTGCAAACAAACATTATTAACTTTAATCGTCAATTACAAGTTTTAGTGATGAATGAGAATGAGAATAGGTTTGAAATGCAGAATTATCCGATCAGACCAAGAATGACAGCTGGAGAATTAAGTGAGTATGATAGATTAACCTAATATCATTTGATTAATAAATGTGGGATGCTATTGATCCTGAAGATTTGACTAATGTTTGTAAAGTCTTAATTTATTCATTTACTTTATGGAGTAAGTACCTATAAGCATTTAGACTAATTACAGCAAAGATTGAGTACACAACGGTGTAACTGGTATTCCATTTGGGCGAGTGAGTGCAATTATATATCCAAAATATTTAAAAGGTATCTCAAGGTATATGCATAACATGTTTCGCCTATGGGCTAAGGAAGATAACCCTGACAAAAAATCAGGCGGCCTTGTCAGTCTTTGTGAACAATGGCGCCGTCGCAACAATATCATCTACCATCCAAAAAACTTCGTTATTGCTTTACGTTTGTCTACGATTATCAGGCCATTGAAGTCCTATAAATATAGGAATAATAAAAAGGTGATTACGTCATAATTTATAGAGTGAATAATATAAATAACAATAATAATATTTATGAATTTAATTCAAAACATTCTGTATATTAAATTATTAATTGTTTGTTTTTAACAAAACAGGTTCTCTCATCGCTTTTCAAATGAAAATTTTCGATTCAAAAGACTTTGCTTTGTTTATTTACACGAATACTAAAGGTAACTAATGGCTAAAAATTTATATTTTGTTGGAACTAGCCATATTCTACACATCCAGTCAGAATAGCTATGTAGTAAGCCCAACCGGAATGGAAAAAATACCGGGTGAGCAATAAGCATTTTGAACTGACATTGGAGCACCCAAAGTCAGTCATCTCCCTACTAAAATAAACTACTTTGACTGCTTCCTTTTGGGCGGTAAAAAACATTCATTGAAAAGGTTTAATTCAGGATTTGAAGTCAAGTGTTGTCTATCTTGGACGATAGTTATTAAAAAACAGATCAAGAGATTTTGTCAATCTTTGTAAACAGTAGCGACGTCACAAAGATGCCGTTTACTGCCCAACAAATCTTGTGATTCTTCTACGTTTGTCTACGCTTATTAAACCATTAAAGTCAATCGCTCCATATGCCGTATAAATGTGGAAAATAATGAAGAGGTGGCCACGTCACCAACTAAAATAAATGAATGAATCTTCAATTGTCTATTTCAAAACTGTTCTTCCTGATTTTTCGGGTACTAAAAGAAGTTGACCAAGTAATTTTTGTTTTCTAATTGTAATTACCTTATGCAGTAAACGAGAGTCGGTTCTTCTCATAATCTCATTATTTGAAATGTGATCGCGCCAAGTAATCTTTAAAATACTTCTAAGACACCGGCAATGAAATACATCTACCATTTTATTAATCTTGTTTGTTCGTTTTTACGTTTCACTCCCATGTATTGCCGTAGGAACGATTATTGATGCGGGTGGGTAGAAGAACATGATCATATTAATGTAAGTCTATGAAAGACTGACAATACCTTTCCAGTCTGACATTAACATCAATTTCGGTTTTTCCCTTTATGCCCAATAATATTTACCAGATATGTAAAAAAATAAATAAAAAGTTTCAATATTTTGTTCACTAATTTAGATGAGCAAATAATCGTTTGAACATTGTGCACAACACTTTTGTTTTTGAACTGTTAATCCGTAAACCAACACTGAGACGTGTTGTCATATTTTGCATTATTTCTAGAATTTCACTAAGTAGACTAATATCATTTGTAATGTAATCTGTAAATTAACAATGTAGATAGTCATTATAAAAATAAATTCCAGTTTTTATCGTGGCAGATACGTAAGTTTTAAAAATGATAATAATTATTTTTTCATAAATTCATCTACTACTTAAATAAGTAGTATAAAAACATTTCTTTAAAAATGTTATGTCCTATTAAACACTGAATATATACCATTGATTAAATCAACATTTAATAAACTTTTAATTGAATAATATCACTGAGACGTGTTGTTATATAATAAATAAAAACCAATTCTATCTTTTATCGAATCAGAAACGAAACTAGACGATAAGTTCTACATGATCGAATTCACCAACCCTCATCTAAATCTTTCCCACCTCAAGACAGGCTTCCCCATTCGTAAGCACGAGCAAAACGCTTACCACAAAAGTTATCAAAGTTTGGACGTCAACTTGGCTTCGCCCGAGTCACTGACAAGTGATGAAGACGACGTGTCGGGCAGTAACAAACGGACACTCAAATCGTGGTGGATAGTTTGTGGAGCTCACCACCCAGTCAAATCGACCAATTTTATTCAACATCCAATTGTTAGCAAATTGCCAAGTTGTACAGTAAATCAATACAGCAATGATTGTCAATTTTTGTTGATTTACAAACGACAAACGGGTTTCTTTGCCCTATCAAATCAGTTGTTTTAATGATTATACACTTTATTTATTATTTTCTTTCACACTACTTAAATAAGTTTGTAAGTAGTAAAACAATCTTTAACTTCATCATGTTTATTGATTTTTCCAAATGACATATCGAATTGGATATTGCATAAAATAATTGTACATTGATAATAAAAAAACAATTGATATGATTCACGTGATATGTGTGTGTGTGTATGTGCGTGCGCTTATGTCTACCTACAATTGGAATATACAAAATTCAACACTATTCAGCATTATCATGGAGTTGTGTGTTGCATTGGGCTTCCTTCCTGTTGCCTTTT
>JAKXYG010000185.1:27500-35000 GCA_025895645.1 Cardicola forsteri | reverse complement strand
TGAGTATTTGTGCAAGTAGTCGGCCTGGTCATGATCGTACGTCGTATGACTACTTACCAAACTGCAGCCACTGTCACTTTGGGGCGAATCGACGTCGGGACGAGGTGACTTGAAGTCGGCATCGTAGTTGGCGACTGCCGTGCGCGAATTGCTACATTTGTCTAAATTCCACCGAATATATGATTCGTTTGAATCGGAGTGTTTTCTCAACCGACTTGGGTTGGAGTTTGTCGAATTGACCGCAGTTGCTGATGCGTCCGACGAGGTCTTGTGAGGCTGCGATAGATTGGTAGCCGATATTGTAACGGCGTTAAAAAATTCTTCAATGTCTGGATCCTAAAAAGTTTAGGTGAATTAAGCAGATTATTGATTATATTTGAATATTTATTATTATTATTTTATTATTATTATTATTATTAGTAGTAGTAGTAGTAGTAGTAGTAGTAGTAGTAGTAGTAGTAGTATTACAAAACCCCTTTGGTTTAGAAATAAGATAACAGTTACACCAAAAAGCAGCAACAAAGTCTCATAATTTAAAATAAACATAGGACAATAGCATTTTTCTATGTATTCGAACATTTTGCTCAGCGTTTTGTTTGATCCACCAAGATAGCCATTTCAATCAGATCTTTTTTAGCCAAATTTTCTGTGATCTACCCCCAACCTTTCTTTTACCATTTCCTATCGTTTATTCCAAAACCGTTCATGCTGGTCTTTCGGGCGGTAAACGTAAAATTTTCTTCACATAATTGTAATTACGTCATGCAGTAAACGAGAGTTAGTTCTTCGTATGATCTCATCATTTGAAATGTGATCGCGCCAGGTAATCTTTAAAATACTTCTAAGACACCGGCAATGAAAAACCACCACTATTTTATCAATATATCTGTTCACGTTTTACTCTCACACTGACAATTCTTTCCCAAATCTGACATTAACATCAATTTCGGTTTTTTCCTTTATGCCCAATAATACTTGCCAGATATGTAAAATATAAATAAAAAGTTTCAATATTTTGTTCACTAAATTTGATGGGCAAATAATCGTTTGAACATTGTGCACAACACTTTTGTTTTTGAACTGTTAATCCGTAAACCAACACTAAGACGTGTTGTCATATTTTGCATTATTTCTAGAATTTCACTAAGTAGACTAATATCATTTGTAATGTAATCTGTAAATTAACCATGTAAACAGTCATTATAAAAATAAATTCCAGTTTTTATCGTGGCAGATACGTAAGTTTTAAAAATGGTAATAATTATTTTTTCATAAATTCATTTACTACTTAAATAAGTAGTATAAAAACCCTTATTGAACTAGAACATGTATAGTAATTGAATACTATATATACTATACGTTACAGTGATCGACTTGACTAAGCATAGGTTTGAATCCAATTACCGGCACTATATGAGGGCTTACGTTCGGTTTAGCTCAAATGTCCATGGCTAAAAAATGCGTTTCCCGCGTAAAGCATTCAAAGTAGTAAACATAGAATAAAACAAAACCATAATTTTATTAATATGTGTTGTTAATGTACAAAAAATAACCTAAAATAAAAACTATTTTAAGTAGTAGTAGTAGTAGTAGTAGTACAATCCCTGAAAAATATCTGATAAAAACGTAGTTATCAAACTAAAACATTTCTAGCAATCACAACTTGGAAAAAAATTCAGTTTAATTATACTATATATATACATACTACATATATATACTACATAATATGTAGAAGAAAATATATATGAAAAAAATGCAACTATTTCAAAATCAAAGAACAACTAAAATTATTACTACTAAATATAACGTCAAATATTTTTTTAAACGGTTTACTAGTAAAGTTTACATTTTTGTTTTTTTAAATAAATTCTTTAAAAGATAATGTCAATTTAATCTGAATACACTTTGTTTAAATTCATATATTGTACAGACTGAAATAAAAAAGGTATTTTGTTTTCTCTACAAAATGTCGCTGATTTGTGGTCAGCCCCCACTCCTTTTGCTTCTGTCGACAGCGCCAGTCTTTGCCAGCCCCTTCAAACATTCGTCTACATAATCGAACCATCTTTGCTTTGGTCGGCTCAAGTTTCTTGTAGTGTCACGATTTGCCTTGCACGTAGTTTTTTTAACCTTTGTACTATTTTAAGTAACATTACGATAATTGATTAAATGTTGTGAAATTCCTCTGCCTATCAGAGGATCAAAAATAAACTAATTTTACCAGTCTAAACTATTGAATAATTACAATACTTCAAATCCGCTTGATACAGAAGCAAATGAAGAAAACTGATCAGAAACAGTGACTCCTCATAAAAAAAGGAAAATCTGTAAAGAACAGTGTTGTTGACCCTTACTTTTAAAAGCAAAATGATTTTAAGTAATCATTTAAACAATAATAAGATTGGTTTTCAAGTAAATTACAAAGTCACAAATTAATTTCACTTAGAAAAGATTAAAAATAAACCGATTTAGCCAGTATCAAGTCTAGATAAAGGAGGAGAACTTGCGTCAGGAAGAGCTTTCGGCGGTAAATAAAAGCCTACCCCAAAACTATTTGATACAGAACTAAATGGAGAAAACTGACCAGAAACAGCGACTCCTTATGAAGGAAGGAAAAGCTGTCAAAAACAATAGCTAAATTGCTCTAGTCAAAATCAATAATAACAGTAATAATAATAATAATAATAGTAATGATAATAATAATAATAATAATAATATAATAATAGTAATAATAATAGTAATAGTAATAATAATAACAGTAATAATTATAATAATAATAATAATAATATAATAGTAATAATAAAACTAATAGTAATAATAATAATAATAGTAATAATAATAGTAATAACAATAATAATAATAATAATAATAATAATATAATCATAGTAATAATAATACTAATAGTAATAATAACAATAATAATAATACTAATAATAATAGTAATAATAATAATAACAATAATATAATAGTAATAATAATACTATTAGTAATAATAATAATAATAGTAATAATAATAAAAATAATAATACTAATAATAATAACAGTAATAACAATAGTAATAATAATAGTAATAATAATATAATAATATAATAATAGTAATAATGATACTAATATTAATAATAATAATAATAATAATATTAATAATAATAATAGTAATAATAAGATAATAATAATAATAATAATAATAATAATAATAATAATAATAATATAATAGTAATAATAATACTAATAATAATAATAATAATAGTAATAATAATAAGATTAATAATAGTAGTAGTAGTAATAATAATAATAATAATAATAATAATAATAATAATAATAATAATAATAATAATTTAATAGTAATAATAATACTAATGGTAATAATAATAATAATAGTAATAATAATAAGATTGATAATAGTAATAATAATAATAGTAATAATAAGATTAATAATAATAATAATAATAATAATAATAATAATAATAATAATAATAATATTAATAATAATACTAATAATAATAATAATAGTAATAATAATATTGATAATAGTAATTATAATAATAATAATATAATAATAGTAATAATAATAAGATTAATAATAATAATAATAATAATAATAATAATAATAATAATAATAACAATATTAGTAATAATAATAAGATTGTCTGTTTTTATAAATGAGGAAAATAAAGTAGAAAAATTAAAATAATTTAAGAATATTTAATTAAAAAAGCCAACACAATCGTACTTGTTTTAAACTTATTTTGCTCTTGAAAATGCATACTTGAAAGCGTTTACATCATACAAAAATAATTTTATTGAAACTTTGTGTAGTTAGATTTATTACATTTTTATCTCTTTATTTATGTTTGTTACTTTGAATGTTTTGACGAGAAACGCGCATGCCTTTCAGCAGTGGACATTTTAATAAAGTCGAACGTGGGCCAGCAATTTTTAACAATAATAAAATTGCTTTTCAAGTAAATTACAAAGTTACACAGCTTTGCCCAACCAGTGACGTTTTCTACTGCAAACCAATTCTACCTAGAGAGGTTTAAAAATGAACCGATTTAACCAGTATCAAGTCTGTTTCTTTTATTGTCAAGATTTGCCTTGCTACGTAGTTTTTTCATCTTTGTACAATCTTCTTTCTTGAGTCTTCGTATTCGTTTCAATGACCGTCAGCTTCCTTCTTCTCATAGTATCATTGCAATGACTAAGTTCAATTTCTTTTCCTGTAAACCTACGCATATTGCATATTGTGTTGTGTATTTTATTCAATATTTTTATATCGATAATTTTATTTTAAACTTTTTAATTCGCTACTTTGAATGTTTTGACGAGAAATAGTGTACATTTTATGGATGCAATTGTTAACTTGTACTTTTATTTCGTATTGTTTCTTTTTGAATAGCACAAAATCAAATTGAAAGTATTTGTTATTGTTATTTATTTTCAACTCATCCACTATTTATCAATACATGCATTAAATAATACTTTACTACTATTCATAAAAATATTATTCACACAAAATAATTTCTATTTATAATATATAACAACATTTGATGTACAATAAAGCATAATACACCACTATTCATTGAAACTTGAAAATAAAAATACATGCAATTTGTTAACAAAATAATGTTATGGACTAAAATACATAAATATAATCGGAGTAAATGTTACAAATGTCAATAATTTTATAACTTCTGCCAGCCACTTTGAATTTGATTTTGTCAACGTATCGATACAATCTTTAGAAGCTTAATTTTTTACAGCATCAATGAAGTTCTCTTTAAGTAATACATTATCTTACCTATTGACTGAAAAAGCCAAACATAAAATTAACAGCACTCGAATTACGGTTTGTGAAGAATCAAATGTACGAATGATTTACGGGATCAAACATGCATTACCATCAATAGCCGATCATCGGGTACTCCTTACAATGACATTTTTAATGAAATAATTCATCGATAATTCAAGGAATGTTTTAAATTAATTAGTCGTATTTCCAACAACTCCAATCATCCACCTTACCGTGATTTCAGCAAATCATTTGCATCGGGAATAACGAGAAGATCACGTCAAGTGCAGAACAAATGTGTATTTAAATTCTTGTTTGCCGTATTTAGCAAGGTTACTATCCAATCCCAACAAAGTTCAGAGGTTTATGTAAAACATAAGTCTATCTAAATCATGAATATGTTTTTATGTCTGACCAATTATTGTTGCCTGTAATCTGCCCATTCTAGTTTGTGACCATTCATTGTCCTTCATCCAGTCATGCTCACACATGTGTCATTCACATTTTATGTATACTGTTATATTTGCACACTATTAACTATAGTACGTTTCCTAAGTAATATCATGCCTCTTCACGCATATCATAATGCACATGACTTTTGAATAAACGTTCATTTTCAGTTTTTTTAGCCTATGTAATTAAATCTGATTTTATTTATTTATTTTTGGACTGGTGTTACATACTGCTAATTGTAATGTATTTTTATAATTGTATATATATTGTGTGCTAAAAGCTACTTCCACTGAAGTATCTAAGCCAACAACCATAAACAAATAAATAAATAAATAAATAAATTTTAACTTGCACTTGGGATATCTACGGTGTGTGTATTTGATAAAAACATGAAAAAAAATAATAATAAATAATAATAATAATAATAACAATAATAATAATAATAATAATAATAATAATAATAATAATAATAATAATAATAATAATAATAATAATAATAATAATAATAATAATAATAATAATAATAATAATAATATAATAATAATAATAATAATAATAATGATAATAATAACAATAATAACAATAATTATCATTATAGCAATAATAATAATAATATTAATAATAATAATAGTAATAATAATAATAATCATAATAATAGTATTAATAATAATAATGATAATGATAATAATAACAATAATAACAATAATAATAATTATAACAATAATAATAATATTATTGTTATTAATAATAATAATTATTATTATTATTAGTATTATTATAACAATAATAGTAATAATAATAATATTAATAATAATGATAAAACCATATTAAGCAATTTTATCCATTTTTCGAAAATAAAATATTATACATTTTTAAGTTTTGTTTAATTTCGTAAAAATAAAATACAAACATACTTTTTGCTTGTAGATTTATGCAGTCCACTTTTAATTAATATGGTGCTTGCTCACACCATTAATTTTTGTAATTTTATACATTGGATAATTATTTTAACTTTTACACCCTTTTCATGTTATAGTCGTAGAGGTCAAATAACGACACTGACCTTGAAATTAAAACTGACTTTAAGCTTAAATTATTTTAATGAAATAATTTATCAATAATGCAAGGAATGTTTTAAATTTATCACACCGTTAAATCGTGTAATTTTATAGTCGTGAGAGGTCAAATAACGACACTGACCTTTAAAAGGGAAATTAAAATCGACTTTGTGCTTAAATTATTTAAAATTTTTTACATTGAATTATCTTTAAAGTGGAACAATTATTAACTATTTTATTTCTAAAATTATTATTTTTGTAGATAAAAATTTAATAAAATAAAATTAATTATTAATTGTTTTTTATCAATCAATTGAATATTTTAACATTTAAAATATTTTAACCAGAAATAATCTAAGTTTAGGTGCATCGATGTCATACAAATTTAAAGAAATTTAGAACACCAATCAAATCTTTATAATGTGCAAAAAGTTTTTTTTTTAAATACAAAATAATTTATTTTAAATACAAAAATAATTTTTTTTAAACTAGATTGATTCAAATTTATTGCCTGCTGCATCAATGTGATGAATGTATCTCTAGCAGGTAATACGCTTATATAATACTACTACTAATAATAATAATAATAGAATTAATATACAATAATAAAATATAATACTACTACTAATAATAATAATAGTAATAATAATTGTAGTAATAACAATAATAGTAATAATAGTAATAATACATAATAATAATAATGCATAATAATAATAATAGTAGTAATAATAATAATAATAATAATAATAGTAGTAGTAATAATAATAATAATAACAATGGTAATAATAATAGTAATAACAATAGTAGTAGTAATAATAATAGCAAAAGCAATAATAACATTAATAATAATAGTAATAATAATAATACTATAATAATAGCAATACTATTAATAGCACTAATACACAATAATAATAATGATAATAATAATAGTAATAATAATAATAGTAATTCATAATATTAATAATAATAATAATGAAAATAATAATAGTAATAATAGTAATAATAATAATAATAATGATAATAATAATAATAGTAGTAATACATAATAATAATAATAATAGTAATAATAATAATAATGAAAATAATAATAGTAATAATAGTAATAATAATATTAATAATAATAATAATGATAATAATGGTGATAATTATACTGACAATGGTAATGATAATTGTCATTATTATTATCACCCAGAGGACAAA
>JAKXYG010000185.1:0-22500 GCA_025895645.1 Cardicola forsteri | reverse complement strand
AAAATTTGTACAGCCTATTTAACAATCTCAATTCCGATGGCTTCATAAACGGCATTCTTGTAAAGGCACCATTGCTCGCAAAAATTAACGGAACTTCTTTTTGTCAGGGATATGTCACTTAATCCGGAAGCTACAATGGTATGAGTAGGTCTCAAGATGCCTTTTTAATGCTCTGAAGGCAGACTATCAATGGTACAACTATACACTTATTTTTGTGCTTCGGTGTACGTAGTCCAGGATGCATCACGTGAATGTAGCAGTCAGGAAAATCATTATCATAAACATTACTCAAATCCTTAGAATTATTAGAGCTGCAATCATGTTAAGTTGTTAGAATTTTGACAAAGTTTAGCTGTAATTCTAATCTAACATTATACTGATAAAACACAATCAATTAAATGTAGAAAATTAAATAAATTGTTATAGATAGAGAAGATTAAAAATAAACCAATCTAGCCAGTCCCAAACCTTGATAAAGGAAGAAGATATGAGCTCAAAGTTAGCAACCTGGACTCTGTAAATAAGTCCATTGCCACAGAAACAACAAGAGGACGTCATTGCGGCAGCCAACGGCACGACCCAGATGATAGAGTTGATTGAAAGCCGAAAGGAAGTTCAATCCTTAATTTGCAGAATTTTCGATAAGACGAAAAAAAATACATGTCAACAAGAACGGAATCATTTTGTTGCTTCATGTTCTTTCTAAATTATGTTATTCTTGCTATTGCTATTATCTTATTGCTCCATACTTATTTTAAAACAAAAGGGTTTGTAATAATAGCAGTACAGCGTTCGATTTGAACCTCGGTGGGCATCGGGGTTCGAATCCCACCACCGGCCCACTAAAATGAGGGGCCACACGTTCGGTTTCGTTCAAATGTCCACTGCTGAAAGATGCGCGTTTTCCGTCAAACCATTCAAAGTAACAAACATGAAAAAGATATTAAAATAAATAACGTATCTTTTATAGATGCAACATATTCAAGGCAATCGTAAATGGTAACAAACTTTAAATCAAAATGTTTAGTGTATTAAAAAACAATTTGGTAAAGCATTTTTGTATTATTACGAAAAAACCATGGCGGTTTTCAAACGGAACATGGAAAATGGATGTTTGTCATCCTTTTAGTGACATTTTATCGAAGCACAAACGCAAATAACATATTTGATAAAAATGAAAATGTTTTGCCACTAATAGGTAAAATGTTACGCTGCATTACAATAAAACAGTTGCACAAATAGAAACATTACGTTGATAAGCGAATAACAATAAATTGTAAAAATATGCTACATAGATTCGAGTCTGCGCGGTTTTGTTAAATATTTGAGCCGTCAATAAAAAATGCACAAATGAAGCAATGCATTGTGTCGTGCTAACAGGAATAATCTTTACAAATAGAAATTATTTTGCAAAATAAATTAAATGTGTTCAATAATTAAAACATGTTTTTAAATAGAATGAAAAGTGGTATTGTACACAAATGAAACACATATTACATAAATCAAATTACTGATTCCTGAAAACAAACGAGACATCCCTATTGCATATCTAGGTTGAAGTTTTGTAGAACCAGTTGAGTCATTATTTTGTTCTAGCGGTACAGCCTCCCCAACTCGACCCTGAGTGAACATGGGACCAATTAGATGCTGGCTTCGCTAAAATGTCCACTGTTGAAAGATGCTTTCCGTAGAACATTACAAGTAGTAAAAATAAAAATGTACCAAACACATTCAATATTAAGATTTTAATAAAGCTACATTATTTGAGCCTGTGCAGAAAGAAATGCTTAGAGAACGGAACTAATTTCTTTTTTCTTCTCAAGGTCATTACACTATTACCACTAGTTATAGGTTGACAAGTCAGGAAATTCATTTTTAGTAAAAAAAACCAAGGTCACATTACAAACACTCCATTTCTGTTCCGTTAGTTGTAGGTTTTTTATTTTTAGTGGGATATTGGGTAGTGTATATTTAATACCAAAATGCATTTAACAATAATATATTTTGTAAGGACAAGATTGCTATTTCTACATTTAAATCCTTCCCTATCTCTATGGGGGATTGACAGTCATCAGGGCGGAGCTACCTGTATAAATTATTGACCGCTAGAGTGAATCATACAGGACTGTAAACAATTCTATTTTAAGACTTGTTCAATGTATATATATATATGTATATATATATATATATATATATATATATATATATATATATATATATATATATATATATATATATATATATATATATATATATATATAATGTTTCTCAGCCCTGTTTTGATCAATAAATCAATTATTAAAAATCAACTTGGATTTTTATTGGTTAAAACTGATTTGAATTTATTTGCTTACCAGTATATAAATTGTTAAAAATTGCAGTGACGTTTCGTAGTTCACAAATAATAGTTGTTATTCCTCGCCGAACGCAATTGGTGGTTGAAAGACTAAATTGTAACACAATCAAATGCGTTTTTTAATTAACGAAGAGTCATAATTACTGCTATATATAATTTAAAAATGAGGTTATTGTTGTATTTTTTTGGTTGAAAAAATCTAAGTCTACTGATAATAAAATCCAAAATTTTATTATATATATATATATACACATTATGAAAAATTGAACTTGGCAATATGATGACGGAATCATTAAACAATTAAACGGTTCTACACAATCACTGGAACATAACAACAATGTACCAATGGGACAGAGGAAGTAAGAGTAGGCATAGATTAAAGTCCTAATGCGGCACTAAATATCCCCTTGATAGATAATATTTTCTGTTAAACCAAATAAATACACAAATAGTAATAAATGATGCAGCAAATATAGCTACTTCTAATGAAGTATCCAAGTGAATGACCATAAAAATAATGATAAATTCATTTGGTTTTTTAAGTCAACCAGAAGCATCAAAAGTGTATACCTTTGAAATTTTGCACACACACACACACACATGAACTTGAATCCATGCTCTGTTTGGTGTTAAGCTAGCACCTTTAACCACAGAGCAACTTAACCCTGTAAATTAATTACTTATAGTGAATCTGACCAGTTCTAGTTGCCCAGTGTCCTCAACTGCTGCTACCGGTTACTACCCTCTCACTAGGACCTATATGATAAAGTCCTAGTGAAAGGACTCTCTCAATTGCTAAACCTGTAGTAACCGGTAGCAGCATTTGAGGACACTGGGAAATTAGAATTGACCAGATTTACCATAAATAATAAATTTGCAGAGTCAAGTTCATCTACCCGTAGCTCAGTAGTTTAAAGCGCTGGCCCGACACCAGATAGGGCGTTGGTTTAAGTTTATGTCTGTGAGACCTGAAAGGTATGTACTGATGGCAATTCTAAACAAGGATAAAATAATTTTACAGTGCTCCTGGTTAACTTAAAACCAAGAAGATTTATTATTCAAGTGAATTTGACAATTCTAAAATAATAATAATCCTTTAAAACCCATTAATAAAGATTATAAATTTCAGTGCCATTTAAAAAAACTACTTAAACATTATTACAATAAATATTATTCTTTTGAAATTATTAATGATGCATGAAATATTTAAAAGTTAAAAAATCAATGCTATGTACACTGTATTTTTATTCAATTTAGCGACACGGGTGTGGCATTTGTAAACAAATGATATTATTTTAATTAATAATTTGATTAATTAATTAATTTTAAATAAAAACAATCAAAAGTGTTTATAATACTGTATATTAAAGCATTTACTACTTATAAGTAGACATATGAGTAGTCAACTACTTTCTAGCCGGTCCCAGAAATAAAAAGGGTTACATCGTGGAGCTTTATAGAAACGTCTATCACTGACAAAAAAACAGATTTATAAAATCGCATTTCGGTATTAAGAAAAATAATAGGTATGCAAGCTACAAGATGTACTTGTAGAGTAAATTATAAACATAAGCTTAAGATCAATGAAGCTGATTGGTCAATTTGTAGGTCACATCATTTAGGTCGTTATTAATGTTTTTATTTCGTTATTTCATTGGTCCATTTTTTATTTGAAGTTGGAATTTCACTGATAACATTCATGTTGCGCTGCATCAATGTTTCCAGTACAAAACATTAGTCTAAAGGTACAGACATAAGTTCCAGTCTTTACCAACCGTTTGGCTTTGCTAACATATCCATTTGCTAGAAAATGTTTTCTTGTAAAGCATTCAAGCAACAACAATAATTCTTTGTTTTAGGTAAATCAAAAGTAATAGGAATTGATATTTTACACTAATTATCACTTTAACCCCGCCTACTTTGAATCAGAAATGATTCAATCTAGCCAGTCCCAAGCCTGGATAAAGGAGGGGGGTTTTGAGAGCGCAAGGTTAGCAACCTGACCTCTGTAAAAAAATTATACTACTAAGGAAACAATACAAAAGGACGCCATTTCGGTAAACAACGGCTAAGAAATGATCGCACGTATCTGGATGATACAAGATGAATCTTCGATTTGTAGAATCTCCAATGCCAACGAGACTTTGTTGTTGTTGTTTTGCTGTAATTGTTGTCTTATTGTCCCATGCTTATTTTTAAAGCAAAAGGGTTTTGTATGATATATAATAATAATTATTATTACTTTACTTTTAAAAACATGAAATACATGTGTCCTGTTACTACACCCATAATATCTAATGCATTGTGTACATGAACTTGTTATTGTGTCGTGTTTTTTTAGTGTATAAACTTGTTTTGAATAACAACACTGGAACATAAATAACAAACATAAATCATTTACTACGATATACAGTCCTATACATATGTATATATACAATGTACATGTAACCTAAATATCCATAAATTTATGAGTATGTATTAAACTTTTTCTGCTTTTTGTTTGATCAATGTTACTTATAAGTAATTGTATCTATTTTTGTATGCTAAAAGCTACTTCTAATGAAGTGTCTAACAACCAATAACCAATAATAATTATAATTATTATTATTGATAAAGAGAGATATATTTTTCTGCAATAGCCCACTATTACTATTTATTAGTTTTTATTACTCCATCGTTTTAATTCATTTCAGTTGGTCATGTGGGGTCACATTTTCATTATTTCCCATATTTATACGACATATAAATGACGTCGCCACTGTTTGCACGATTGACGAGACCGCCTGATTTCGCCAGGTTATCTCCCTTAGCCCAAGGGCTACATATGGTATACGTATACCTTTAGATATCTTTTAAGTATCCTGGGTGTATGTTCGCACCCACCAACCGTAGCGGAAGCCCAGTTATATTGCCGTGCACTCGGACTCTGCTGTTATTAGTCTAGATGCCTAGGGGCACCTAGTCCAAGATGCACCACGTAGAGGACGAACAGTCAGGAATATCACCATCATTGAAAATTGAGACGTTATAAGCATTACTCAAATCCTCAGGATTATTAGCATCCCCCTATTGCTTCATCGTTTTATAAAAAACATTTTGCAGAAAGTGAACATTTAGTAAAGCCAAGCGATAATCTACATTTAGTGGCGGTGGTGGGAGTCGAACCCATGAGTTTAGAAACTCCGTCACTCCGGTAAATTAATATTAGTCTTAAAAAGGAAAAAACGGTTTATCGATTTGTTGTAAATAATACTCATATTTAATTTAACTGTATCCACTGTAGTTGGTCCCTAATCCAGTTAGGAATGGAGGGAGGGCTTAAGTACAAGGTTAGCAAAATCAATATTGCTAGAGATACAACACGAGGATGCCACTGCATAAAACTACCGCAAAACAGTAAAAAAATGGCTTCAATGTGACCTTGATAATTTGCAACAGACACTAATCGTAATTGTCCAATAACCCAACCTTCACCACAGTATTGATTTTTTTTCGAAATTTACAATACATAAACACACATGATGAAAAAATGTCATTTGAAAGAAATTCAAAATGATAACCACATACTCTAATACCGATCAATGAATGCCTTATATGTTTATATCTATAGTGTGTGTGTATGTGTATGCGGAGTTCTGCTCATTTTTTAAAAGTTAAATAAATCAATAATAATACAGATAATTTAATACAACATTCTTTTGATCGAGTTTTATAATGAATGTTCTTTGTTTATTGAAAAAACAATCGACGGAGAATTTGTGCAAGACAGTAACACTGTTACAATTTCACACAGACGTGTATATACACCGATAAAATTAGCAGAATAACTTATAAAAAATAAACATAAAACAATACAACTCAAAATATATTGGATGTCAGTATAGAAGATAAAATTTGGATAAAATGCATACAATAAGAGAGTAATAATAATTCTGAGGATTTGAGTAATGCTTATAAAATCGCAATTTCCAATGATGATAATAATATTCCTGACTGTTAACTCCACGTAATGACTAGGTGCACTCAAGCTCCTAACAAATACACAGTGGTATAACTTGGTTTCTGCTTTGGCAGATGGGTACAAGCGTACACTCAAAGTACATAAAAGGTGTCTTAGGTTATATGTATATCATGTGTACCGGAATGGCCTAACGGTATAGCGCTCGACCTGGGTTCGAATCTCACCACCGGCCCACTCAATGCGGGCCTACATTCGGCTTCGCTAACTACTGCTGAGAGGCATACGTTTCCTGTCAAAACATTCATAATAGTAAAAATAAATAAAAATAATAATATGTAGTTGGTGAGCCAAATGTGTTTATCACAATATATGGGAGTGAAAGGTGGAAACGTACGGACAAGATTGATAAGATGGTGGATGTTTTCCATTGCCGGTGTCTTAGAAGTATTTTAAAGATTACCTGGCGCGATCACATTTTAAATGATAATATCATGGAAAGAACTGACTCTCGTTCACTTTATGACATCATTACAATTAGACGAAGAAAATTACTTGGTCAAATTCTACGCTTACCGCCCGAAAAACCAGCAAGAACGGTTTTGGAATGAACAGTTGTAAATGGTAAAAGAAAGGTTGACAGACCAAAGAAAACTTGGATAAGAACTATTCGGGAAGATCTAATTAAAATAAATGTTTCATGGGCACAAGCAAAATGTTTGGCAGAATGTTCAAATACATGGAAACATTTTGTTGTCTTATGTTCTCTTTGAATTACAAGACTTTGATGTTAATTTTTGCTGTAATTGTTATCTTATTGCCCCATGCTTCTTTTTTAGAGCAAAAAAGTTTTATAATAATAATAATAATAATAATAATATCCAACAAAGGTAGGAATAAAAAAGGCCAGTAGAAATCGTTATTAAATGCAGATTTTTAAAATTTGCATACAAAGAGTGCAATTGGTGTTAAAGGAGAACAGAAATGTTTACGTTTTTAAGATTTTTAAATAAATTGAATCTCTAATTGTCCGGTTGACAATAGATTTTAAAGTTTTTTATTACTTTGAACATAACATGGGTTGGTTGCAGAGTCATTTCCTCATTAATTCCAAGTTTTAACAACTTCTCGAATTTCTATACAAGGTTGTCGGATTCGAATTTGAACTTGGGGATGGGGTGGGAGATAAATGTAGTTTCTTGGCTAGAAGACTGCTTCCTTGTGACAACGCCGGTGTTCAAAAATTGACGAGGCGATTTTTCTGTAAGGTTGACGCCGGTTGATGGATTCACAAGCCTAATTGGCTACATAGCAAATAGTTACCTTGACATACCTATTAAGCATTTTGGGTGTATGCTATAGCATCCATTCACTGAACGGCAATCTAGTGAAAGCCCAGTTATACCGCTGTTCACTCGGTCCCTGCTGTTATTAGTCCAAATGCCTATCAACATCTAGTTCAGGATGCATCACATGGAGGAAGAATAGTCAGAAATATCACCATCATTGGAAATTGAGACGTTGCAAGCAGTAGTGAAATCCTCACAATCATTAGCATCGGTATTACTTTAAATATTTTACGGAAAACGCATTTTTAACAGTGAATATTCTAGAGAAGCCGAAAGCAGGCCCGCATTTGCTTCCGGTGGCAGAGATCAAATTTATGCCCAAGTTGGGCGCTGTATCGCTAGACCACCCCGTCATAATTAAAATTTTTTTAAAAATTGAATAAACTAAATAGAAGGTTTACACTATTATAATTCAAAACAAAATTATTGATTATTAATTTGAACATACGTGTTTACATAATCAAACACGTACATTGAATAACATTAATTTATAATAAAATGATAACATTTAAAATAATTTGTTCAATCAAATTTTAAACAAAGGGATTTGACACCTAAAAAATAAAACATTAACTTATCAATCTATTGTCCTGTTTTGAACATATTTTAATTTACCTAACTCCGTTTAGAAAAGATCAGAAATGACTAATCTAGCCAGTCCCAATTATAGATAAAGGAGGAGGGTTTGGAAGGCAAAGTTATCAACCAGGCTCCTGCAGAAAATCTATATTGTTACAGCAACGCCATTCCGGTGTGTGATGTAAAATTCAACTGCCTATTTAAATTATTTGTGTCACATTTTTTAGTTAATAAACAAAAAGTCAACTTTACTTAAATTTTTTTAACCGAAATTATAAAAAAATCAATATGAATATTATCTAAAATAGTATTATTAAATATTATATTACTTTTTTCATAATATAATTGAATTAAGAAACAAAATTAGTTTTTTTTAATTTTCTACAATGTTTAAAATGTGTTGTTTTTGTCTATGTAAGGATTTGATGATACTATTGGTAAAATGCGTTCACTTTTATACAGTTATTTTATCAATACAGCTAAAGTAATGCAATCCGATAACTAATCACTCATGCTACACTGATTTTGACAACGGTCTGTGAACCTACTGTATGAAGACATAAATTTATTTGTTAACAGTATTAATAAGTAGTATATTTATGTACGACTTGTATAATTTGTTTTGGAAATAAGCATTTTTGGGAAAATGTTGGAATTATCATATTCACTTACATAATAAATCCACATGGCTTTAGGATGTAAGGATGTTTTATCCTTATTTGGAATTATCAGCAATTAATAGCTTTCAAGTTTTACACACACATGAATATGAACTCACGATCTATCTGGTGTCAGTCCAGTGCCTTAACCACTGAGCTATGGATGGAACTGACCCAGTAAACTGATTATTTATAGCGAATTTGATCGACCCCCAACTAAGTAATTCATTTGGACGAAGAGGTTTAGCATAAATAAGAGGACTCAGTTGGGCGTGTTACAATGTTCGTTTGTAATGGATAGACATCACTGGTTATTTTCGCTGGATGAGTGGGCGATTTACGTAATCCATTTTAGTCGTTATCTCTATTGTGTTAGACATACATGGCTAATGAATATTAGGTATCTGGAAATGGTTGAAATATTTTACTAGTTATTAAACGGTTGTGTTCGATAGAAGATAGCGAGCGAAACCATATGGATCTCCAACTGCTTTGCTCAAAATAGACAACTCCTTTGTTACATCTACTTCCATACTGCACAAGTTAAATAGCCTACTAACGTGGCACAGATCAGCTATGTTTAATAATGGATTCTTGGTATAAACGTGCTGCAAGTTGAATGCCGAAGTTACCGAATCGTAACTTGAGCTACAGACTTATATAGACAATTCATTCAATCACTCCAGTTGATGATGTGAAATCACCTTCATTGCTTTCCATATTTATACGGCATTTTAAGTGATCGACTTCAATGGCTCGATAAGCATGACAAATGTAGGACAATAACGAAGTATCTTGGCTAATAGACGGCACCCTTGAGACGTCGTCACTGTCCACAATGATTGACGAGGCCGTCTGATATGTTGTCACGATTGTTTCAAGTCCAACAGCCATACCTTTCAAGTTCCATGAGTGTATGCTTGCACCCATCCGCTTTATCAGAATCCCAATAATAATGCTGTGCTACTCTACGTGCTTGAGTGCACCTAGTCCACGGAGAGGTGACCAGTCAGAAATATCGCCATAATTGAAAATTAAAACTTTTTATTGTTAATTATTCAAATTTGAGTTCCATCAAGAAATGTGAACTCTTGTTCAACTTCGCCAAATGTCCGCAATGTTTTCTGTAAATATCAAAGCAATAAAACTCAACTAGGAAACAAAATATTGGAAAAAATTTAATTTATGTATGTTTTTTAATATTTACTTGATTTTATTTTAAATCTAGTTTACAGGAATTGTAAAAACTAAAAATTCATAGGCAAAATATTTCATATTTTGTTTTGCACTGACTACGAAAAATGGTTTCAAAATTTAGAAACTGTGGGAAAGTCATAATTGGATAACAACAATTATATAAACGGAATTATTAAATGTAATTTATATATTGTCTTATAGTAATTGATAAATTATTCATTTATGTGTTTAAAATGATTATTTAACCATTTTTAAATAATTTAAATCTATTTATTTTAAATACAAAACTACAATGTTTAAAAATTTATGTTATGTTGACAATTTTACTTAATCTTAGAATATTAGCCAGTTGATAGTTCAAGTAGAGCTGTTTTCATTAATAACAGCATATATTGGTGAATTTATAAGTGCATTTTATTTATTATTCTATATTATATATTAAATAATTGAACCAAGTTTATTTTGTAAGTTATATAGTTGTCGTTAATTAGGCACATTTTTGATGGTAATGTATGTGTCGGTGGCCCTGGCGGTACAGCGCTCGACTTGGACCTGGGTGGGCATACGGGTTCGAAGTTCCACCACCCACCCACTAAGTGGGCCCACATTCGGCTTTGCGAAAATGTCCACTGCTAAAGGATGCACGTTAGCTGTGTAAATCATTTGAAGTAGTAAAATAGGTAAGTAAATATTAATAATTAAACCGCATATATAGTTAATCTCCTAACCAGCACGAACTACACACCATCATCAATAGCCACACCACAATGAATGACAAGGTTGAGGTTGTAAAACGAATGAAGCAATTCATTTGCACAAGTTACATAAAAACTTAATTTAGTATTATTTATTTGTTTATATGATTAATTATACGAAACGAATAGTTTTATTACTCATTGCATGTCGTAAATTCAAAAGAAAGTTGGTACTAAGTTACATAAAAACCAAATAAATTGTATTTATTTCGTTTTTCTTTTTATATATTTGCATAAAAGATGTAAAGTACCTCAACGCAAAATAGTGGAAAATTTTGAATTTTTATTTATTTACTTTTTAATAAAGTTACTTTATGTTAAAACCGTTTTACAGAAACATTGAATACTAAGAATATTAACAAAATATTTCATATTTTGTTTTGCACCGAATAAGAAAAAAATGTTTAAAAATTGTGAGAAAGTCATTATTTGATGGCCGGGATTATTAAATGCAACTAATGCATTGTTTATAATAATGAATAAACTATTCATTTATGTGTTTAAAATCATTATTTAAATATTTTAAAATAAATTTAAAACAAAGGTCAAATAAGTATATATAATTATATATATAATTATAGTTATTTGTATTAAATCAAAATTAAAAATGTAATTATCTTGTTGAAAATTAAAATTCAACAAAAGATAATAAAAAAATTACGTTGGTTTTTATAAAATTGTATCGATTTGTCATTAGAATGAAATGTTAAGATTATTATAAAAGTGTTTTCAAACACCTGTGATTACACTTTTTTATTTAACAATTTGTAGGAAAAGTATACAAAAATGAGACTGTTGGCATCTTTTTAAATATTTGACGTTGTATTTATGTTGATAATTTTAGTCACTATTAGATTATAAGCCTGTAGATATTTTGTGTAAAAAATATATATTAATGAGATGGTAATGATCCCTGAGGATTCGAGTATGCTTATAGAGTTTCAATTTCCAATAATGGTGATATGATTGGTTGTTCGTGGTGCACCCTGGACTAGGTGCCAACAGACATTCTTAGACTAATAACAGCAGGCTTCGAGTGCACAGCGGTATAAGGGCCCCGCTACGGCGGGTGAGTGAGGTTTATATGCGTTACACAAATGTTGGGTTAGAGAAGATAATTATTATAAATATCAGACACACGGCCAATCTTTGTGAACTGTGCAAGGTTAGCAACTTGTCCTCTGTATAAATATTGCCAAAAAAACAGCATCAAATATATTGATTTATTAAATTACGCCAAAACGTGTTGACAGAGAATAAATCTGGATTAAAAAGTTTGAAAGTATTCAATAGACAGAATCTTCATAGCTAAAATGTAATCGTTATTTTGTTGCTCCATTAACCTCCTCTACCTAAAACCTCTCATAATACACGGAGTATACCAAAATGGGGTCATTTTTGACCCCAATCATTTTTTGTTTAAAGCACATTATCAAGGTTTATAATTCGAAGGAATTTATTTTAATTTTATTTTTTTAATTTATTTATGGTTATTGGCTTGGATACTAGTAGAAGTAGCTAAAAGCACACACAAAAATATGTACAACATAAAGTAATACTGATAAAAGTTATACTCAGAGACTTTAAAGATTTATTTTCAAATAAAAATTTATGGAAACATATATATTTAAGGGAATAGTAGTATAGGATTATTGCAAAATTTCATACTGGGTCATTTCTGACCCTATTTTATGTCCAGGAAGGTAAACTTTGAGCAGGAGGATTACAATAATTATTAAAAAGCGTTTACATTTGAGTCCCAAACCTGGCATTTGTAAAACAAGTTGTAATGCTGCAGGAGTAATAATAAGGTGTCACTGCGGCAAACAACGACAAAGAAGTCGACAATTTGACGAGGAAAATCAGTTGATAAAATTCGCTCAAGAGACCAGCACAAACGGTTTTGGGGGGTTGACCACACAGAAAAATTGACCAACCAGGAAACGTTGTTATTCTTTTTTTACGTTTATTTCGTCATCGAAGTCGATCGTTTAGTATGCCGTACAAATATCTTATTCCAGATTCAACTCTCGATCTATCCGATCTCAACTTGAGCTGGAATTCATTCCTAAACCCATAAATTTATCCTCCTTATTCAACCAATCAAATTTCAAGTATTTGAAGTGTTTGCGATTACGTGGGTGGAACAGTTTTGACCAATAACATTCAATCGTTGGTGGGCAGTACTTTGCCTTTGGATTTAATCCGATTTGAGCCAATGGAATGGCATGCGGCTGCTGAAGTTGACGTGATGCAAATAAGACCTTCAAACGCGATCAGCTGATGAATGTTATTGTTTTTCGCTGTTTAAACAGGTTTGTGTGGCGTTTTTATTGATTTATGACTCTTGTTATGCTTTCAATAACATAGCAAATATGATAACAGTAACACCAAAAACAACAACAAAGTCCCATAATTTACAAAGAACATATGTGAGCAACAAAATGATTCCAAAAACATTCATTGACGAGATCAATCCTGAATGGTTGTGAGTCACGTTTTCTGTGGTCAACCCCCCAACATTCCTTGTGCATCATCAATTATCCATACCAAAACCGTTCTTGTTGGTCTTTCGGGTGGTAAACTTAGAATTTGATCGGCTTTCAGCCAACCCTATTATCTGTTCGAGATGTTCTATTGCTTCTTTTCCGTTAATTGCCGGAATGGTGTCCTTTTGCTATTTCAGTAGCAACAGACTCCAGGTTTTGGCTAGAAGACCGCTTTCTTGTGATGACGCCAGTGTTTACAGGAATTGACGAGGCGATATTCTTCGGGGTTGATGCCAGTTGACAGATCCACAAGCCCAATCTGCTACATATAGTAAATAGATACCTTAAGATACCTTGACAGTACACCTGGTGTTTGTCCAGTTATAAATTCAAACGAGTGTCGCATGGAATTACACAAACGTTTTGGCAAAATGGGATTATTTTGTTGTCACATTTTCTTTTTAAATTATGGGACTTTATTGTTGTTTTTGCTCGTACTGTTATCTTGTTTTATATCAATAATAAATTCTAATAGTTTTAATAATAATAATTCTACTATCAAATATATAAGAAGACGACATTTGTTCTTGTTATTATTATTATTATTACTAATTTTTTTATTATTACTATTATTATTATTGCTATTATTATTATTATTATTTATTTATTTATTTATTTGTTGCTTTCCAAGGCGAAAATGCCTTGAAAAGCATGGTACAACAAGATTGTTCCATTAAATTTTTGGATTTAAAGATTGTGCATATCAAAGATTGAAATTATATTCGCATTTGGCCGAACGCCATTATCGGAATCATACTAATTTCACTTCTTTACCTAGCTTAGTAAAATAGTTACCTCTTATTGTTCCTCTAGCAATATTATTTACGGAGGACAGGTAGCTAATCGTGCGCTTAAAATCTCCTTTTTTCTCAACTGGATTTTGGATTGGCTACGTTGGAGTTAAATAGTGACAGCATGATTCCAATTATGTTAAAACAGAAGAAATAATTTTTACGTTCACAAAATTGTAAACATAGTTTAGTGAATACTAATAATAATAATAATAATAATAATAATAATAATATCAATAGTAATAATAATAATATCAATAGTAATAATAATAATATCAATAATATTAATAGTAATAATGATAACAATAATAACAATAATAATCGGAATAATAATAATAATAATATTAATAATAATAATAATAATATCAATAATAATAATAATAATAATAATAATAGTATCAATAATAATAATAATAATATCAATAATAATAATAATAGGATCAATAATAATAATAATAATAATAGTATCAATAATAATAATAATAATAATAATAATAGTATCAATAATAATAATAATAATAATATCAATAATAATAATAATAATAATATTAATAATAATAATAATAATAATATCAATAGTAATAATGATAACAATAATAATAGGAATAATAATAATAATAGTATCAATAATAATAATAATAATAATAATAATAATAATAATAATAATAATAATAATATCAATAGTAATAATGATAACAATAATAACAATAATAATAGGAATAATAATAATAATAATAGTATCAATAATAATAATAATAATATCAATAATAATAATAATAACAATAATAATAATAATAATAGGATCAACACTAATAATTTTGGTTGATCGAGTATTTAATACGCGTCATTGCAAGTTTGACTAAATTTGGATAATTACAATTACTTCTTATGCTAACTGTACTTGACTGAAGAGCAGCACTTTTAATCATAGTATGAAAAATTGTTAAAAATTACATGACGTACATTTAAAAAAATGTTTTCACCTAACTACAATTCAAGTGTTTTATTGATTATTATTATTTTTATTGCATTGAGCTTTAATATCTCTCTAGAGATACATTTAGCGTAAAAAATACATTTTCACTATCAAATAAATAAATAAATAACATAACACAATTACAAAAGCATAGTGGTACAAATAATGGGAACAAAAAAATAAAATATAGAATGTCATATGATAATGAATATAGAAATAGTCAAAACGCTATTCATGTGATGCAATAACAAATTCAAAATTACCATACTTTAAATGGGTCATTGTAAGACACAGTTGTTACATTATTTTTGTGTAACACAACGAAAAAGAACGAGTTCATTGAGAAAAGAGTTTTCTTTTGACTGTCTGCCGCTACCTTTACTAATTACTGCTTGTTGTGTAAGTTAACATCACGTGTAGTTCTTGTTTTTGTATCAAATTTTTAAAGCAGGCACGTTTCTAGACTTGTACAAAAGTGGCCAAGAACTAGAAACCAGTTTGTTTGAATTGTCTATAAGTTTACTTTGTAAAAATGTTTTTTTTTTAATTTAAATTATATTTTATAGTAAAACAGAATAATTTTTTTAAACATTACACCCTTGTGCTTCTACATAAGAAGACCAAATGTTGTTAACGCTATTGCTGTATTATTGATTACATCCTGTTTTTATCCTTCAATGTTATATTGCTCATCTGTAATTTTTCCTGGTTTATTAAAAAAAGATTATGTTGTTTTAAAAAGATGCATCTCTATGGTATCTTACTGAATGATATTATTAATTAGCATTTCAAATCCTGTATACAATTAGCACCGAGGATTGCACGTAGTAGTACTCACTCACTACATACAACTTTGAACAAATCTAAAGCCTCTGGAAAAATCAGAACTTACTTGCACATGAAAGCCAAAACTAACCAATGCAACTATTTATGTCTGGCATATTTATCCTGAATATTAACCGAATTTAGAACCAAACAAAATTGAACTTCTAATAAACTTATCAAAGTAGGAATCATTCCACCCACACATTTATTTGAACTAATTTGAACATCCTACGGGATAATGCAACTGTACCTTATAATGACTCATTCAAAGTATAATAATTTTAAATTTATATTTATTATCATATGACATTCGATATTTTATTTTGTTCCCACTACGTTTTTTGTAATTTTCTTATGTTGTGTTATTTATTTATTTTTATTGATGGTGAAAATGTATTTTTTACGCTGAATGTATCTCTAGTGAGATATTAAAGTTTAATGTAATAATAATAATAATAATCAATAAAATAAATATATACAAAGATAAATTGTGACTTACCTTTAAATTTTAAACGAACATCAGAACGTTGATCAAATTCCACACACGATAAATTAGTTAAAACACATGGATTCAATATTTACAAATTCTATATTGCTCAAAACTATCAATACGCTATTTATAAACTACTTTTTCTGTAATATAATTGGCTATTACAAAACTGTAAAGATGATTGGTTGGTTTTAAAAAATCGATAAGTTTTACTAACACGTTTGTTAGCTTTGACTAAATAGACTATTGGCAAATTCTTTTTTGATGTATTTCTATCAAATTTTTGATAAAACGAAGAATGACTTTGTGTAATTTTTGGCATTGAGAGAATTAATTGTACGCAGTAGTACATACCCCCCCCCGCAATTCCATTACACGAAAATCAATACATATAAATAATTAATTCATTAGCCGCCGCCGCCGCCATCATCATCGTCTATTCTCGAAATTGTGAATCAGCTCGATTGTTTCTGAATGAACCAATGAGATTATAAGGTTGGCTGTGTTTTCTTCTATCAGCATGATTTAGACAGTTTTTGAATTATCGTGCTGTGGTAAAGTTGTGTGTTCAGTCAACATTTTGTAATACAAATCAATACAAATGTGAATATGAGTCTGTTTTTTGTGCACTTATAATTATGGATAAACTGCAGTTATCTTAGATGTTTTTAACATTATTATTATTATTATTTAAAAAGTTGGAAATTGGTTCACATACACAAAACGTTGGATGAAATCGCATTAATCCTATATATAGGATTGCTTGGACGCCGATTATATATAATAGTAGCTAGTGATTTGATTATTTTTGTATTTGAACGTGTCGGGGTGGTCTAGCGGTACAGCGCTCAAATTTCGACCTTAGTAGGCATGGGTTCGAATCCCACCATCGGTACTAAAATGCAAGCTCACGTTCAGCTTCGCTGAAATGTCCACTGCTGAAAGATGTTTCTTGTAAAACATTCAAAGTAATACACATAAAATTAAATTTTAAAAATATCAAACGCTTTATATGCGTAGTGAAGATAAAAGAATGACGTTTATGGTTGATAAATGGAATTTTGTGACAGGACATAAATAAACAAGGCTGATGGATATTTCATCAGAGTTATCTTCCTTAATCCAACAGCTACATAGTATTATTATTATTATTACAAAACAAGCATGGGGCAACAAGACAACAATAGCCGCAAAAACAACAACAAAGTCCCATAATTTAAGAAGAACATACGGAGCAATAAAATAATTCCATGTGTTCAAACATTTTTGATTGATCCTATGAGACAGTTGGAATTATCCCAAACTACATTCGCCATCATCAATTGTCCATTCCAAAACTATTCTTTCGGGTGGTAAACGAAGAATGTGGCCAAGTAATTTACTTCGTCTAATTGTAATCATGTCATGTAGTGAACGATAGTCAGTTCTTGTCATAATTTCATTATTTGGAATGTAGTTGGATCAAGCAGTCTTTAAAATAATTCTAAGACACCGGAGATGACAAACATCTACCATTTTACCAATCTTGTCTGTTCACTTCCACGTTTCACTCCCATATACCGTCACCGAAATGATAATGATGATGATTACTATCGTTTAATGGAAGAATGAGCTTTTGTTCGATTTTCACTGGGTATTTGGGTCGTACGTTCACTTTTTCGGCGTTGGTTGGCGGAATGGTGTCGTTTTCTGTACTTATAACAATATAGATTTCTTTTTACAAAGGTCAGGTTGCTAACCTTGCGCTCAAACCCTCCTCCTTATTCAAACTTGAAATAGGTTAAATTGGCCCAGTGGTACAGCGCTTGACTTAAGCCTGGTGTAGATCGGTTTGAATCCAACCACCAGTAATAAATGCGGACCCACGTTTGGCTGTGCTAAAACGTCTACTACTGAAAGGTGTTTTTCCTAAAACATTTAAAGTATTAAAATGAAAAAATAGGAATATCAACAAGTAAACAAAATAATAATCTATTGTGGAGTTTATGAGGATAATATGTTGGATTCATAGAATAATAATTGTGTTATTTATACCAAATCTGATAAATGCTTTGCACAAATGCATTTAAGAATTATCATAAAATTTAAATTTAACAATCACAGTTGTATTATCACTATATTTTCCTTGATCTGTAACATATTTTGTGACATTCTTTTGTCTTTATCGATTGCATTTTTTAAAATGATTGTAACATTGTTTTTTTAAATGCTTGCTTTGCATATTTTTCTTGTTTACATTGAAATAAATATGTTTGTTAACGCCTTAATTTAAATCAGCGACAATTAAATATCACATTTTACATTCATCGTAATAACAACCAATCAACGAAGGATAAATTACTCTGACATTTATTAAATTTATCATATTTTAATTTTTGCTACAAATTACACTCAAATGTATCAAAGATTTAAACTTTAAACACAAATAATCTGATACTATTTTGTTTACAACAAGTGTAAAGAACACGCGAAGGAATGTTGAAAGTAATATGAATATTCATTTAATTCACACTCAATTGCATGCACACATTATTGTATTAAATCGAAAAACCCCAAACAATATGGCTGAATCACGCTAATAATGTTGATTGGCTTATTTCAAAAGCCACCAATTAAATTAACGAGCACGGAAATAGGTTATAATAAGTAATCAATACATAATCGATTTTTAAATGATGGAATTGATTTTTTAAAAACAACAAACGCTTGTTTCGGTATATTAAATTAATTAAAACTAAAATTTGTTTTGGGTTGTTAATAAATTTCAATACTTTAAAAACGTTTATACATTTAATAGTGCCACTACTGACTCCTCCATATCTGCGTCCTAAATTGAAATTAACACGGAGTAAAGACAACGGCTGCCTACTTTTCTGATTAAATATTTTACATGAAACAGTTTTTTTACTTTAACAATTCATTAACAATAGTTATTCTTATTTATTACAATCCCATTAGTTCAAAACAGCGCAAAACTAGAAAATTACGTTAAAATTAAAATTAAGTTATTATATTATTATTATTACAAAACCCTTTTGCTTTAAAAAATAAGCATGGGGCAATAAGATAACAATTACAGCAAAAATTAACATCAAAGTCTCGTAATTCAAAGAGAACATGAGACAACAAAATGTTTCTATGTATTTGAACATTCTGCCAAACGTTTAAATCATTGTTTGACTTTATGCACAACACTTTTGTCTTTGAACAATTAATCCGTAAGCCAATACGAGAACTGATTTCATTTCTCGAAGGACTTGTTCTAACTGTCCAGTACGAAAAAGTGTGCGCACATTCCATGTCCCAACACTGGTTAAGTTTTGGCATTGAAGATTCTGCAAATCGAAAATTGAGCTTTTTTCCGGCTTTCACTCAACCCTTTCATTTGTGTAACTCTGTCATCGAGATACGCGCGATCACTTTTTTACCGTTGTTTGCCGGAATGGCGTCCTCTTATATTGTTTCTTTAGCAGTATAAATTTTTTACAGAGGCCAGGTTGCCAACCTTGCGCTCAAACCCTCCTCCTTTATCCAGGCTTGGGACTGGCTAGATTGAATCATTTCTCATCCAATCTAGGCGGAATTAAGTTGTTAAGTTAAGTTAAGTTGTTGCAAATAATTATTGACTCAATTTGTTTTTTCATCTTGTACCAATTTTTCATTTCAAAATTATTCTTTCCAAAGGATTTTCAAACAGTAAACGTAGCAGGAATTTACCACACACACTTTTCTTCGTCAAACTCCACCGTAGCCTGTTCCAAGTCGGGTTGAGAAAGGAGGAGGGTTTGAGTGCAAGTTTAGCAATCATGCTTCTGTGAGTGAAAACATAATTTCAATAACGGGGTTTGGCGAAATCCGAATAGAATTACCAATTTTCAACTTCGTCTAGTGAGGATCAGAAATGAAGCTAATTTGTCAGTCCCAAGCCTGTATAAAGGAGGAGGGTTTGCGTCAGGAATACAAGCAGGATGGTATAGCTGAAGGAAACTTACAAAAATTCTGTGCGACAGAAGGATAACAACAAGGACAAAAGGTAAAATTTTTAAGACCGCAGTGAAACCGGTCCTAATTTACGGATTGGAAACGTAGAGTATTAATAAAGCCCAAGAGAGAACTCAGTAGAAATGAAGATGCTCTGATGATTTTTGAGAGTGTCCGAATTAGACAGAATAGAAAACTGAAAGTTATCGAAGCTCATAAAAAATTTTAAAAAAGGGTTAAGTTGGTGTTGCCATATTTTACGTAGAGAAGACAACTACGTTACAAGGCGAATAATGGCATTGGAAATGAAAGGTAGAAGAAATTGTGGCCAACCTTTTAAGCAATCTTGCGTTACTCCATTTTTTCAAAATGTAATCAAAATGCTTTTGAGGTATTAATGAAAAACCACTTGCTGTTTTGAAAATACTACCACATCTTATCATGTCCAAGTTTTATTAGTATTCATAATTTGGTAATAAATGCATTAATTAATTAATTAATTTAATTCAATTTATTTTAAAAAAAGCTTTTAAGAGTAATTGATAAAATGAAAATAATTCATTAATTTTAAGTATATTAGTTGAATAAATAAATAATATTTGATGAAACGTTTGCTTATTGTAAATTGTAACAAACAAAACTTTTGATAAGTGTATAAACTTAATAAGGATCAATTAATTTTTTACCATAAAACGATTCCTTGATGATTTGGCCAATGCTCATTAAAGTCTCAATTTTCAATAATGGTAATATTCCTGACTGTGCTCCTCCACGCGATGTATCCTGGACTAAGTGCCCATAGGCATCTAGACTAATAACAGCAGGGTCCGAGTGCACAGCGGTATAACTGGACTTTCACTGGATTACCGTTAAGTACATAGGTGCTAGCATACATCCAATATGCTTAAAAAGGTATCCCAAGGTAACTATTTACCATAGGTAACCGGTTAGTCTGGTGGATTCGTCAACCGGCGCCAACTCTAAAGAAAATCGCCTTGTTAATTCCTGTGAACACTGGCGACGTCACAAGGAAGCCGTTTTCTAGCCAAAATCCTTCATTTATTCCTCCAAGATTAATTTGTACTCGACAACCTTTTCGTAGTGGAATTCGAGAAGTTATTCAAACTTGGATTTAGTGACAAAGCCACAGCTTCATTAATTCCAAGTTCGCATAGCATCTCAAATAATCCCCCTTCCATTGTTCACGGTTTTCGGAGGCGTCTACGGATATGTCAATCCACTGACTTAACCATTGTTTCAAAAATAAGGTCCCGACGAAGATAGTGTGAAGATCATCTCGAACAGCATTCATCTAGTTGGCATTTGGACAAGTCAAGGTTATGAAACATGCGATTGCATTAGGATGTTTATGGAGAACGTGTTCAAAACATTAGAATTTTTGTTGTCGCGATACCAGTGACGGAAGATCGTGGAATTAGAGATCATCTCAAATTTGGCAGTTGTTGATTATTTTTGTGATATGGGTGTTGTGCCAAATGTATATGAAACATCTGGCGGTAAAAAAATAAACACACTTAAATCTATTTAATAGTTACAATGCAGAACCAAGACAGCTCTTTTATAAAGAGAAAAAGAGAGATAAAATGTAAATAAAGAATAATTAGAAAAAGAAGAAAAATAAAAATAAAATCTGAAATAGGTTACCGAAAGAGGAAGTACACTAAATAAAATATTTTATAATAATATGGATCAGGAATGATTCAATCTAGCCAGTCTCAAGTCTGTATAAAAAAGGAAGGTTTGAGCGCAAGGTTGGCAACCTGGCCTCTGTAAAAAATTTATACTGCTAAAGAAACAATATAAGAGGACGCCATTCCGGCAAACAACGGTAAAAAAGTGATCGCGCGTATCTCGATGACAGAGTTACACAAATGAAAGGGTTGAGTGAAAGCCGGAAAAAAGCTCAATTTTCGATTTGCAGAATCTTCAATGCCAAAACTTAACCAGTGTTGGGACATGGAATGTGCGCACACTTTTTCGTACTGGACAGTTAGAACAAGTCCTTCGAGAAATG
>JAKXYG010000768.1:0-17445 GCA_025895645.1 Cardicola forsteri | reverse complement strand
TGTAGAGTGACATTTTCTACCTAGCACATTTGCTGCACAGTCTGCAACTGTTTTATAAAACCATTTCCACTGATCGTCAGACTTTTTTATTTTTTTCAGATTTTAAAATGTATTTTTTTAAAAACTGTAAAATTGATTTCAGATATTTGACTGTTTAAACTTTTCACACAAAAATAGATGTAATGTTTTGTGTGTTTTGTATTGTCTTTAATTTTAAACAAAATGTTTCAACAACAAGATTGTGATTAGAACCAACATCTGCACCGCGATATGCACGTACATCTTGCAATAAAAATTGCCATTTTGTGCTAATACAAATTTAGTCAATCTTGTTTGTTGTTTTTCCGTCTTGTGTATATTTTTGTAAGCAAAAAAAATGTTTCTAACACTCATTCCACAATGACTGTTTAGCTTCAACAAATTATAACTATTATCATAACATAACCATGTGGTTCAATATTTGAAAAGTACCCAGATCTGTTTTTGTTTAATTTGGCATTAAAATTACTGATCAAAATTGTGATGCCTCTACTTAGCACATCATTTAACAAATTTTGTAATTGATTATAAAAAATATATTTGTGGTTTTCCTTAGTAGCCTCAAAAGAGTTATAGACTTGCACAATTGTTACTTTTGCAAATCCAGTGTTGAATCCAGCTGAAATGTTAAGGTCCCTCACATGTGTCCATCCAATTATTGTTTTAGTAGCATTTTTACTCAACATAATACCAACTCTATTAATATAATATTTTTTATGTCTACAATATAAAATTGATGTATTTCTACTCTTGAAATAACCTTGATCTTTCTATCGCGTTTTGCTAATACCCAAAATATCTAAGTTGTACTTTTTTATTTCTTAAAGAACTTGTTTTAACTGTCCAGTACGAAAATGTGTGCACACATTCCATTTACCAACAATGGTTAAGGTTTTGGCATTAAAAATTTTGCAAATCAAAAATTGAGCTTCTTTTCGGTTTTTACTAAACCCTGTTATTTGTGTAACTCTGTTATTGAGATACGCCTAATCATTTAGTTGCCGTTGTTTGCCGGAATAGCGTCCTTTTATTGTTTCCGTAGCAGTATGAATTGTTTACAAAAGCCAGATTGCTAACTTTGCGCTCAAACACTTTTTTTTTATTCAGGACTGGCTAGATTAAATTATTTCTAATTTAATTTAGCTAATATGCTATTAAGTGTTTGGACTTACAAATAGGGTTCCGTAAAAACCAAATCTAAAAAAGTAAAAACTTAATGGATTTTTTATCGTAATTATTTTAGTCATAATTTAAACAAATGTCTCAAAGGATTTAAAACATGTTTAAGATAATGCTCCGGTGTACGTTAAAAAAATAATAATTTGTTTTTTTTTAATTATAATTTACAGTATACTATTTGTTTAACTTATTTAGATTGCAAAAACGTGTTAAACAAAACACGGATCTTTGCACATTTAATTCTCAATTAAGTGTTATTAATTTTATGTTTGATTTTTATAAATGGTAGGTTAACATGTTAAATAACGTATTACTTATAGAAAATATCGTATGTGTTATAAAAAATTAAATTTCAAAGGATTCTATTAGTACATTAATGGACTGCGTTTGAAAATAAATAGCACAAATTATAAAATACAATGAATATTCTTTAAATTGTTGACATTATACAGTTTGTAACTTTTTTTTTGTATTCATGTACTTTAGTTGAAAAAGACATTAATTTAACGACTTAACTGTTTTTTATTTAAATTTTAGTAAATAGTGGTATTATGTTTTATTGCAAAAATAGATGTTGTTGTATATTATAATTAAAAATTATTTTTGCGAATAATGTTACTTAATGTGTAATGCTAAAGTATAATCTGAAGTATGCATGATTAAAAGTTAAATATGTCTAAAATAATTAACTACAACGGGATGCTACAAAGTATAACTGTGCTTCTATTTTTGCACGTCAAAGGTCATAAATTGTATATTTTTTTATTTAACATAAATGTTATTTAGTTTTTATTCTTTTTTTCTTTTTTTTTTTATTATTATAAAAATAAATTGGTAAAAATAGTTTTAAAACCAAAATATAACAGTAACACTAAACATAATAAAATGACATTAGTAAATTATCTATTTTATAAACTACTTAGAAAAAAAACATTAAAAACATTAAAAATATTAATAACAATAATAATCATAATATATTTTAATTTTTACACTTTTTTTAAAACTGTATTTTGTATTTAGCGTTTTTTATAACAAATTTGTATTTGTTTGGTATTTATAAAATAATTTTAAAAAAACGTTTTAACCAACATATGTTTTGTATAAATAAAAACAATAAACACGTTTTATAAAGGTTAATAATATGTTAAGCTTAAAAACTAGCAAACATCTTAAACATATTTTTAATATACTAAGGTTAGAAAAATATTTACATGTTGAAATCAGGGTTATGTGCAAAATACAAATTTTTGATCTTGTAAAAAATAACAATGTTTTAATTTTAACAATAAAATTATATAAATAACATAAAATTAATATATATTAATTAAAGTTTAATACATAATTATTTTATAGATTTAAATTGTAAATACAATTATACGTAAATATAAATTGATAAACAAATAATTATACTAAACAATATTACATTTTAGTTAAAAATTAAATGTTTGCTTTTATATAATTTATAATTTAAACAAAATATATATTGTTAAAATAATTATATATTTTTAAATAATATATATAATTATTATTTTTATTTTATTTTAAATTTATTTAGTTACCAGAGGTAATTAAAATTAAGTTATTTTTAGATTCTAATACAAATAAATATTATAAATTAGCAATTTCGTTTCATTAAACCTAACTGTTTTGATATAGTATAATATAATGTCTATTACTAGTAACGTCATAATTAAAAAATTTTTTTTGTGTAAATAAGTTTGTTTTTAATTTTGTTATAACTAGCAAATAATTAATATTCCCAAGTTTAAAGGAATGTAATCTAAAGAGATTGTTTATTGTGCAATAAAAGATTAAAAATGTGATCTTTTTATCTAAATATATATAATATTTATTAGATGTTATTTATTAATTATACATTATATAAATTATATGTTTTAATTATTAAATATTAAAAAAATAGTTTATGCACACAATTACAATCTACGTTTATTAATTTTTTTAACAGGAACTTTTTGTGTAGAGTAGTTAGCTATTCTTTAAAATATTTTGTAAATACTCTATAAACAAGCATTTAAAAATATGTTTATTTAATTTTAAAAACATTTTTAAATGGCAGAGTTACACAAATAATAATGTTGAATAAAATACCAATAGGAGGTTTTATGCTTTATTAGCTAAAACTTTAACCAGTGTTAAAACATAAAATGTGTTTACAGTTGTTCCTACTGGACAGTAATAAAAATATCAATAAAAAAGTCAAAGTTATTTTTATGCGTAAAAATACATCGATTTTATATTTTGGACATAAAGAAAGTCAACACAATGTTTAGTTACAAAAATAAGCACAAGGCAATGTAAGTTTCTTCCAACGGAAAAACAACAGACAAAATTGATTATATTTGTATAAACAGAAAATATCATTTTTTTGCAAAATGTACGTGCACATTGCGGTTCAGATATTTGTTCTTATTACAATTTTTATGTTAATACTTTTTGTCCAAAAGTAAACGTAATAAATACCACAAAATATTTATATTAATTTTTTTGTGAGAAACTAAATATCTTTAAGAAACTTTACAATTTAAAAAAAAAAGTTTTAAAATCTAAACGGGGTAAAAAAAGCTGATAATAAATAAAATTTGTTTTATAAAAGAATTACTAATTGTAAAGCTTTACAAAAAACAATAGATTTTATCATATTTCTGAAATCTAAATTATCTTTATTAATTAAATATTAATACAAATTAATACCTTTTAAATGTATTTAAATTATTTAATAAAACGCATTTTCTTATTGCTTGTTGACTTGTTTTATTAAAATAAAGCTCTTCTAGTTACATAAAATATATTAAAAACTACTACAACAATGTTATATATTACTATTAAAACGTAAATATATATACATTGTAAGTAATAGAAAACCAAATAAAATATGAACTGGTGCAAAATTAAAAACAAAATAAAATGACAAATATAAAAAATAACTTGAAATATTACCAAAAGAAGATTTTATGCACATTTTAGCTACTAATCACTTTTCAATAGATTTAATTATATATTGTCATGTCACAGTTGTTACATGCTTATTTTTAAAACAAAAGAGTTTTATATAGTAATATTATTATTATTATTATTATTAATAAAAATGCTCCTTAAAAAATGTTTAATTTGTTAATAATAAATAGTGTTTATAATTTATATAAAAGTATAATTTAATTTAAACAACTATATTATGCGTATAATAAAAATGCTGTTATTTAATAAATATTTTTTTTATAAATTGCAAAATACATAATAATCAAAATTGTACTTTATTTTAAAAATCAAGTAGCCATCAAAAGATATAAGTTATTAAGTTTAATACTGTAGTTCATAACTAATGTTTTATTGTAAACTACATAATTTGTTATACTTATTAAATATATATATATATATATATATATAAAACTGACTTTATATTTAAATTATATTTAATAATTTATTAATGTTTAACAGGGTGTATGATAAAATTTTATTGTTTTATTTTTTATAATAAGTTTATAATAAAAGTTTACTTATTATATAAAAAATATTAATACTGTCCTCCTTCTTTTTTATTGTTTTTGTTTTTCATTTTTTTTTTTACATATATATAGCTTTATATTTTAACATAGTTTACAAATAATGCACGGTCTTAAAAATGCATTTTTGTCAAGATTATGTTCGTTAGCAAACAATTTACATATTAAATGCATACAATAAAAAATTGTTTAAGTACTTTTAGTGTATGTTTACACAATAACAAAAAATTATATTTATATGTAGCTGTGTAATTTTTTTTTGCAGTCATTAATATAATTGCTTATAAACATTTTGTCTATAATGGATCACAAAAATAAATAGTCAGAAAAATAATCATTATTACAACTTAGACTTTATAAGCATTATCCAAATTTTTATTATTATTAAAACCCCCTACATATATTTATATAATATGTTTTTAAAATAACTATATATGTATTAATAATATATTTAATGTTTTGTATTGTACATTTTAAACTCACTAGTTAAATTTACACCGAAATGACGTGCATAATTTAACCATTTACACAATTAACATATGTAACATTAATAACAATAATAATAATAATAACAATAATAATAATAATAATAATTTTTGTTAAATGTAATATAACATTGTGTTTCAAAATAAACATTTTATTGTGATTATAATTAAAAAATAAAGTACAAAAATGTCTAATAAAATAAACTGAAAAAAGTAAAAAGTTTTAATATATTCAATTGTAAAATTATGTAAATATTAATAAAATGAATTTAATAGTTAGTATATTATTTTGCAAAATTATTAAAATAATTATTCTAAAACATTAATTGTATAAATTGTATTTATGTTTATTATTTAAAATATATTACGAGATGAATCTATCACCAGTAACTGTATTAAATATTAAATGGCGCAACATTAAAAATGGAGTAAAATAATAAACATAAATTAGAGCGTAAACGTTTAATAAAAATACAGATTACATGCAATACTTTTAGTTACCAAATTACCAAGGACATTAAAAAAAATTAATAGTCTATATAATGACTTTTTTAAACAACCTGATTTAAATGCAATTTTGTGTTAACACAAATGTAATCAATCTCGTTTGTTGTTTTACCAACTGGAGAAACCCACGTTGTCTTTTGTATATTTTTGTAAGCAAAAAAAAATGTTATCAACACTCATTCCACAATGACTGTTTAGCGTCAATAACCTATACCATTTATTGTATGCTATCAATATAGCTATGTGGTTCAACATTTGAGAAGTACCCAAATCTGTTTTGTTCAATTTTGCATTGAAATCACCGATCAAAATTTTGATCTCTCTACTTTACGCATTTTTTAACAATTTTGTAAATGATAAAAAAAATGTTTGGTTCTCCTCAGTAGCCTCAGTAGAGGAATAGACTTACACAATTGTTACTTTTGCAAATCTTGTGTTAAATCTAGCTGAAATAATACAATCGCTAACAGGTTTCTTTCCAATTATAGTTTTAGTTAATGTATCTCCACTCTTGAAATGACCTTGGCCTTTCCATCGCATATTGCTAATACCCAAAAATATCTAAATTGTACTTTTTTAATTAAAAAAAATTGTTTTAATTGTCCAGTACAAAAACGTCTGCGCACATTTCATATCCCAACACTGGTTAAGGTTTGGGCATTAAATCCGAAATTGAGCTTCCTTTCGGCTTTTACTTAACCCTGTTATTTGTGTAACTCTGTCATTGAGATACGCGCGATCAATTCTTTGCCGTTGTTTGCCAGAATAGCGTCTTTTTATAGTTTCCGTAGCAGTATAAATTTTTTACAAAGGCCAAGATGCTAACCATGCGCTCGAATCTTCTTATTTTATTCAGGCTTGGGCCTGGCTAGACCAAATCATTTTTGATCTAATCTAGGCGGAGTTAATTATTATTAAAAATAAAAATTATGTAAACAAATAATTTTTATTATATATAACATTTAAAATAAATTATTTTAAAATGTTGATTCATCAATATATATATATATATAAATATATATATATATACCTACGTGTTTGTCTACGTAGCTATAGTGTTAAAAATTATGATTTAAAGTACAAGCCATAAACAGTGCAATTTGCATTAATATATCGTTGCAATTTTTATTATTTGCAATTGCATTGTTAAACATTTTGCGTATATCTTATATCTTTACAAGATATTCAGAATTAAAGTTTGGAACAACTGTCAACATAGAGTCAAAAAAGTAGAAACTCAAACAACTTAATATTTATAACTAGTTTAAAAAACGTTTTTAAAAAAATCTACAAAAATATTTAAAAACAATTAGTTGTTGTTTAAGTTAATGTTCCAGTAAAAACATTAAAAACGGTAACTTGTGTTTTATTATAATTTAGTAATTAACTTCTTTTTTATTGTTTATATTACAGATTTTTTAGATAGCAATAGCTGATTTATTACATTGCATCTACAGTTTGGACCTCAATGTAATTAAAAATATTTTTAGTTATTTTAGCGCAGAGGTAAAGTAAATAAAAAATAAAAGTTTGTTTAAAGGAAAAAATGAATTATCTATTAAAATTTAATTGAACAGATTATATTTCCTAAAAGACTATTTTTAAACTACTTAAGTTATAAAACTGGTAATGTCTATTATTTATATATTGTTTTAGCTTGTCGTATTGTTGTATATATATATATATATATATATATATATATATATATATAATAGATGTCTATTTAATACAAATTCTCAAACAATGGACTTTTTTTAAATTGCTTTTATTTCTAATATTGTGGGTCAACATAAAAATAAAAATTAATTTGTTTGTAATATTTAAATAAATAATAATTAAATAATGTTTAGCATTGTTATTGTTAATTTTTAATAATGAATTATTTATTATTTATTTTTCAACTGTTGTACATTTATAATATTTTGTACAGACTGATTTATAATATAGATAAATGCATAAACCAACAATAGTTTTTTAATAATAAATATTGTTATTTTTGCAATTACAAAACTAGCAGTTTAAAGAAAATATTTATATTGTATAAATTATAAAAACTTGTTAGTTACAAATAAAACAATTTGTTTATACATGTAAATTGTACGTTTTAATATATGTTTAATAAGGTTGACACTTAAAAAAAATAATAACAAATACAATTGTTATTATTATTCTTTTTTTTATTTTCATTAGTATGATGATGATGATGATTATTATTATTATTATTATTATTATTATTATTATTATTATTATTATTATAGTTTATTTGTATTAGTAGTTTTTAGGCCACAAATATACATAAAATTATAAAGTGCGTAATTAGGAATATGCAACAACTGTCAAATAAAAAACAAAACAAACTTTTCTATAATTAATACTACTTAAATATTTTATTATTTAGGTAAGTTTGTATACAAATCCGTTTTTTATTAGTGTAAAACAGCTACCCTATTAAATAATAAAAAAACTAAATTTAAATAAACATTTTTTGCACTAAATGTAAATGTGTAATTTTTATGTATTTTCTAATTTTATTTATATACTAAAATTGTAATGTAAACTATATTTCATGTAAATATAATTGTTAATATCATATCAAAACCATAAATTATTTGGAACCTATCAAACAATTGTAAAACATTTTTACGTTATAACATCCTTATTGTTTTTGCACAATGATGTTTATATATTTATTGTAACATTTTAAATTATTATTATTATTATTATTATTATTAATAGTAGTAGTAGTAGTAGTAGTAAGCTTTAATATCTCACTACAGATACATTTAGTATAAAATACATATTTACCATTAATATAACAAATAATAGAATTTAAAAAAAGTTGTAATACTGAAATTAAAAGCTTATTAATTACAAACAATTTGATTAAAATTTAATTGAAATAATTTTATTGAACTGACTGTCAAATGCATAATTATTTAAGCAAAAAATGCAAAAAAAACGCGTATGTCGTTTTGTCTATATATTTGGAGATTTAATTTTATATAATTTTTAGTGATAGATTATTTTGTCTAATATTCTTGTTAAAAAACTGTACCAAGTAACGCTAATTTATCAATTTCAATTTGTATTATATGAATTATTGCTAATTTTGTTATGTAATTGTAATAATTTTAATTCGTTATTAATATTTATTTACTTACGTGTTTGTTGTTTATAAAACATTACAAATTATTTTTTTGTTAAAATAGTGTTACATTTTTGTGTATTATTAATTGCTAATAAAAATAAAAATTTAAATTAATTATTAGATTTGCTATATTCCCATTATGTACGTGTGAGTTTTTTTTGTATTTAATTATTTTATTTATTTAGTTTTTATCAAAGAGGGGTATTTATGTATATTGCTATTACTATTTAATGGCCCAGACGTAATTTTGGATAAACGTTGGTACTACTGGCAGTACTTAATTTGCTTTATTTGGTTTTGTTAAACGTTTGTTAAACAAAACTGCTAAAATAAATTGTATTATTAAATTTGTATTAGTTTGTTTTAAAAACAACATATTAAACAAATGCGTTCACAATTATTAGTATAAATAACAGGATTAAACTATATTAGATTGTCATATGCTAATAAATATAAATATAGTCAAAACATTAAACATATAATTTTAAAAATAATTAAAATTACTTTACATTAAATGAATCGCTCTGAGGCATAGTAAAGGCATAGTAAATATATTATATTGTGAAATGTCTAAATTGGTTTAAAAAAATGCGTGGGTGGAATGATTCCAACTTTAATAGGTTTGTTAGTAGTTCAATTTTGTTTAATTGTGAATTCTGGATGATTATGACGGACATAAAATTTTAATTAAATAGTTTTGGTTTTTATGTGCAGGTAAGTTTTTTTGTTTTTACAAAAGCTTTACATTTGTTTAAAGCTGCGTGTAGTGGGTAATTGTTTTTTTAACTCCCAATGCTAATTGTATAGGAGATATAAAATGTTTATTAACAATATTTTTTAATAAAATAAAATATTTGGTTTTTGCAAATGTTGATACTATTAATTAGTACTTTTTTAAAGATACAGCATGCAATTTAAATGTTTTATTACGTAATTAAATAAATCATGTTATTTTTAAAATTTTAATGTATATGTACATTGGCTAAATTAACTATTTAATGATGTTTACCATTTACTGTAAAATAAATTTATATTAACTTAACAATTTTTGTACTAACAACAAATAGAGCGTAAATTTACGTAAACATTTATAGATTAAAATTGTGTTTAAATTTATATAACTAAGTTATATTTGCAAAATATATTATTAATATTAACATTTCTTAGTATTGTTATAATTTATCTTAACTTTAACACATACACTTTAACTTTCCCTTATTTGCATTTATTGTTTACAAATATGTTAAATATAACGTATTATGTGTAACACAGAAAAAAATACAACATATTATTTAAATACTTTATTTTATAATTAAAGAATTAATTTAATATAAACATTTTTTAAATGTATATAATCATGTTATAATGCTTACTATTTAAAAAAAACTTTTTTAACATAATAATAAAGTTTTTGAATTATTTGCATTTATGTATTTTTTCTTAAAAACCTATTTTACTTAATTTTAAATATAAAAAAAACTACTAATGAGTGCCGCAGTTTAGAAATTTAAAATTACATATTTTAAATTTTGTTTAAAATCTAACCAATGTGTTCAATAAATAAAAAAACATTATTATACAAAATATATACATAAATATATAACAATTTATAAATTCGGGTGTACAACTAAAACATCAAATGTTGCAAAAACGTATTACATTAATAAATTAAAATAAGTCAGTTATATTTAATTGTTTTTACTAAACATACACATTAATAATTGACAATAATGTAAATTACACAACAGTTGCGTTATATTTTGCTTGTAAATATTTATTTAAAAGTATTGAATTAGTCAAAAGAAGCTTTATTATATAAATAATATTTTAATAATTTAAATATATGTATATTAAAAACACTAATTAATTCAAATAAAAAGTAGTTTTAATATACGGTAATTCAAATAATTTTTTTTTAATTTATTTGTTTTAATATAATAATGTAAAAACATTATTAACAGCATGCAATATTAGATTTCACCAAAACAGTGTAAATATCTAAAGATTAAACTTTGTATAATAAAAAATTAAGATGCAATATTTTTTTGTTTAAACAATTTAAAAATTTCATTAATTTTAAAAAAAATATGTTTTGTAGTAAAATGTATTACCATTTTAATCCCAAATATTTAATTTATTTTCTATTGCAAATACGTTAACCAATTGTTGTTAATAAAAACGGATTAATAGAAAATAATATTAGGCATAATATTATAATATAATGTATACCAACCGTTGTAAAAAATATATATGCGACCAATACTACGTTAGTTTTTTATAAAAAAATATATAAAATAATGTACGTTGCAGTATTTTTATAGTATAATATAATATGTTTGTACTTTACAATATGATGTACATGTGCCATAGTCACAATCAATTTTACAATAAGAATATGCATTACTAACTGCAATCTCAAATTCAATTGTATTTTAATTTGTATTATAAATAATTATTAAATAATTATGTAATTTATTATTATTTTATAAATATAGAAAAATGTATAACCTTTTTTAATATTTGGAAATATTTGTTCATAATTACTTCTTTTTGGTGTGATATTATATATGTATTTTTTTGACGTAGTTACCATTAAAAACTACTACATAAGCTATCAGTTTTTCGAAACAATTTGTATATTCAACTAATTAAAAGTTTAATACTACGTATGATTGTATAATAAAAAAATGAATGTACATAATTTTTTTGCATATTGTACAAAAATCGGTAAATTTAAAGCTAAAAAACTTACTTTAATCCTACGTAAACATACTTTTATTTTACAATAACAACAAGAAGATGTTGATTTATATGCAGGTTTGTTAAAATACCTACTACTAATAAATAATAATTATAACAGCTTTAAATATATATATATTGCTCATTGTTCAATTTTATTGACAACACTTTTAAATCAATTGAAATCATTATTTGAACAAAAAATTGTGCACAAGTAAATATAATTTGCAAATTTAAACAAATGTAAAGATTTTGGAACATGCAATAGATTTACGTACAGTAAAAATAAAAACGGAGACAGTACTGCACCTTGTACAACTTCTTTATTATTTTGTGTTAACTCTGATTTATTGCTAACTAGAATAATTACATTACTATTAACAACATTGATAAGATAATCATATATATATATATATATATATATATATATATATATATACATATATATATATATATATATATAAATATCAAATAATATAAATTACATTTTTATAAATTGCAATGTAATATTGATAAAATATTTTGTTTAAGCTATATAATTGCTAAAAGTGATTTAGTTAATACTTAAAATATTAAGCGCATAATAAAAAATATTTATAATGTGCAAAATGTATTTGTTACTTTAAATAAACGTAGAAAATTATTTTGAAAACATAAACGTTTTCTCATTAAATAAGCTTGTTTTAATTTTATTATTTGTGCACTTAACAAGATAAACAATATATGTTATAAGAATATATTTTTAAAAAATCCCAATTTCGACAATGCCCAAAATTAATTTTAAACATTTTTTTAACACATTTAAACATACAATTATTCAAAATAAACGTAAATTCTATTATAGTGGTTTTTAAAAAATTTTTAAGATAAAGTTACTTAATAAAATGTCCTTACCGCTACTACTGTCATTAAACTGCAGGTCAATGCTTAAAAATATTTTAATCTGCAACCTTTTATGACAAGCAATTTACATATGAATAGCTGTGTGGCATTAATCCAAGAATTATTGTTAAATATATATGTTTAGAATAATCTTATAAAACATGGTAAATATTTCGTATTTTGATTTGTTAAAAAAAATTACATTAAAACATACAATCAACATTAATATTCAAAAATTAATTAACAACTGTAGAACAAGCACATTACTTAGACCGGATAGAATAAGTTGTACTTTATTATCACTCTGCATGCCAGCAATTGCTTTATTATTATCTACAATAATAAACAAGTTTATTATAAATTGTGAAGTAGTTCATACTTAGCGTATCTTACAAATTACACCTATTTTAAAAGTTCTTGTTTTACCAACAAATCCAGAACACTATCGCCCAATTGCTTGCACCTCAGTGTTTTTAAAATTAACTGAAAAAATAATGTTTAACAACGTTAAGCCTATATTAAACATTGGTAATAATAATTATCAATTTGTATATAAAATAATTATTCTACTGTAGATTGTGAAATCAGCCTTGTTTGATTATAAATCTATTTTTAATAGCACATCAAGAAAAAAATTACTTAAACGTTTTGAATTACTTGAAACACCTAACTACATTTTAAACCAGCTACAAAATTACTTTTCAAATAAAACAATTTACACAAATTGGTTGTAATAAATCAGAGTTAGAAAAAAATAATAATGGAGTTTTACAAAGTGCAGTACTATCTCCGTTTTTATTTTTACTGTACGTAGATTTATTTGAAGTGCCGAAGCCATTACTTTTGTTTAAATTTGCAGATAATATGGTTTTGTGCACATAACATTTTTCAAACAATAATTTAAACAAATTTGAAAGTTTTATGAAAAAAATTGATTAATGGTCTACTAAATTTGTTTTTAATTTTATTTTGCAAATATTTAAATTTTGATTAAGGATTATATTATTATATATATTATACAAAACCTTTTTGCTTCAAAAATAAGCATGGAGTAATAAGACAACAATTACAGCAAAACAACAACAACAACAAAGTCTCGTTGACATTAAAAATTTTGCAAATTGAAGATTGCGCTTTTTTTTGGCTTTTACTCAACCTTGTCATTTGGTTACTTTGCTATCCAGAAACGTTGTTGTTTGCCGGAATAGTGTTATTTTTTATTGTTTCCGCAGCAGTATAAATTTCTACAAAGGTCAGGTTGCCAACCTTAATCCGCAAATCCTTCTCTTTTATCCAGGCTTGAGACTGGCTAGATTGAATCATTTCTAATTCAAACTAGGCGGAGTTAAGAATTAATAAAGATTATTACTTTATTTTTTATTAATGTAAGTAATAATGTTTTTACTACGTTTTTTAGTGCAATTGTTTGATCAAGTCAAAATATAAAAAAAATATTAAGTGTTATAAAATTAATATAAACATATTTACTCAACACAATTCTTGAATTAATATTACACAGGTATTTATACGTAAATTGTTTGTCATAAAAAACTGTAAATTAAAAATGTTTTTAAGTATTGATTTGCAGTTTAATGACAGTAGTAGCGGTAAAGACATCTCATTAAATTACTTTAATTTTAAAGGTTCTAAAACCAGTATAATAAAACTCACGTTTATTTTAAACAATTGTGTGCTGTAGTGTGTTAAATAACTGTTTAAAATTAAATTAGCGTATTGTCAAAATGTTGAGTTTGTTGTTGAATTTTATTTTAATTGAGTTTATTTAATTAAAATATAAAAAAATGTATTAACAGAAAAAAATTTTGAGGCATTTAAAAAAGTAAAAAGAATTTAATTCCAGTGTTATAAAAACGTAGTTATTAAGTTATAACATATGTACAAATTATTTGGCATGCAACAAAGACGACATTTTAGTAATAAAACGTACAATAATATTTAATAATTAAGACACAAGTATAATTTTAAATATATATATATTATAATCTATAAAATATTTACATAAAACATAATTGACGCATAATCCAAGTCTACCAACAAAAATATGCTATTACATATTTTTTTAAATACAAAACATATTTAATTTTTAAAATTTATGTATTATTTTATGTATAATTTAGTCCACAATATTAAGTAATAAAAATGGCTAGTGTTTGCAACTATTTAGGTTTGATACTATGGTATAATTTTGGTTAAAATACTAATATAGCTTGTATGTAGCCTACGTTTTGATCATAAATTATTTTTCACAAATATCTCTTTAAATGTAATTCTGCTTATACATTATAAGTTTTATTATACTGAATGTAAAAGAAATAGAATTAATATAAAAACTATTAAATAAGTAATTTTTTAAACATTATTTTTATTTTTATATATGTTGTAGTTAAATTATTTTTGTAAAATTATAATATAAATTATTATTTTTATAAACAATGCATTTTAATTTATATTGCAGTAATATATTTTACAGAAAAAAACCTCTATTTAAATTGATTAATAGAATTTTTAATATAAAGGTTATTTAATTCTTTTTATAAAATCAATTTAATATTTGTTGTGTACATATATTGTTTTAATTGTGAAATTTTAATTTTACACAAAAATGTTTATACACTAACTTATTTTATTATACAATATATTAATTTTTTTAATTGGTGTTTTGTTAACTACAATTAAAATTTATTAGTATTAAAACTTTGTGCTTGTATTGTAATAAACATTAACTAAGCTTCTTGTAATAAAGATAAAACATATTACATTTTCTGCTCCCAGTTAGCTAATAACAAAATTTATCTAACAAAATTGTGTAACAAAATAATGCATTTTATTGTTTAGAAGTTAAATACTTATTTTAAACAAACATATATTTTTCTATTAATAGTTTTAAGAAAGTATTCAAAAAAATTATTAAAAACATTAATATAAATTTTAAAGTTTTAACGGGATAATTTGCATTTTCTAATTTTAATTTGTATACAAGCATCAATTTTTATTTCTAATTTAATTAAAAAATATGCTTTTAATTAAAAACCTGAGGAACGTTTTCATATTAATATTACATAGAAAATCGGTTTTGATATTACCTAAAATTTCTGGTTGCAATAGTAACTTCTGAGTGTAAACATTATTTAAAAATTACTTATATACAATTTAAATATTAAAAAATAATTAATTATTTAATATTTAAAATATAGATTAATTATAAATTTAATTTTTTATTTATTTTATAAGATAATTTTTTTATTATTATTTTATTATTACAAAACACTTTTATTTTAAAGAAAATAAGCATGGGGCAATAAGATAACAATTACAGCAAAAAATAACAAGAACGAAGTCTCGTAGTTCAAACAAAACATAAGACAACAAATTGTTTCTATGTATTTGAACATTCTGCCAAACGTTTTGCTTGTGCCCATAAAACATTTATTTCAATTAGATCTTTCCGAATAGTTCTTAGCCAAGTTTTTTTGGTTTGCCAACCTTTCTTTTACTATTTAAAATTGTCTATTCCAAAACCGTTCTTGCTGGTCTTTCGGGTAAACGTAGAATTTGACCAAGTAATTTTCTTCGTCTAATAGTAATGATATTATAAAGTAAACGAGAGTCAGTTCTTTTTATAATCTTATCATTTAAAATGTAATCGTGCCAGGTAATCTTTAAAATACTTCTAAGACAGCGGCGATAAAATACATTCACAATTTTATTAATCTTGTCCGTACGTTTCTACGTTTCACTTCCATATATTGCCGTAGGAATAATTATTGATGCGTACAAATTTGTAAAATAAAAAAATAAACTTTAGGTATTAAAATTTATTTTTTAATAATTATTATAAACACTTTGATTAAAAAAGTAATCTTAATTATTTAAAAAGTGTAAATAACGTTAAGTTATTTTGTTTATATGTATGTTTTTTGGTTAAAGATATCTAAGTAAATATAAAACGATTATTAAGTACTTCATATTATTTAAAATTACTAATATTTATTATTACAGAAAAGTATTAATAAATAACAAATTAATTTTAAGTATTTACAAAAACTTTTGTTTAGAGAGAGCATTTGATAAGGACCTCCATAAAGAAACGTGAATGTTTTGAGCATCTTTCACACCTTCCTTATTTAAATTAGGAAATTTAAATAAATTATTGTTACAACCTTAAACAGTCAAATTATTTTCTGAGATATTTTAAAAATGGATATTAAGCCCATTATTATTTGTTTTGTATATTAATTATTTAACCATAATAGTTTAATTAAAAACATATGTTAGAGCAGTAGTGTGACTATTATTGACTTTATTCTTAAAGTTTTACAAATCTACATTTAACATATATGTAATTAGTTAAAAATGTATGGGCTTTTAATTAAAAAACAGATTATGGTAAATTTTGTTTTGTTTGTAGTAATTTATCTAATTAAATACAATGCATTATAAGTTTAAAAAGCATTTAGGGTCAATTTTTTGTGTTATTATCTGGACATTAGTAAAGTTGTAAAAATATTTTGCTATATTTAATAATAAGCTAATTTAATAATATATAAATTTGTTTAATAAAAAATAAAATAATAATAAATTAGTCAGTTTAAAAAATAAAAACTTAAAAAAATGGAACTACGTACATATTTAAAAGAAATTGAACAATCACAAAGTTAAAAACGCGGTTAAACAATTTATTCAAGTTTATTGTTGAATAATGAAAATTATCGCCCAGGTTTATTTACAATTATTAATAACTATAATAATTAGTTATTATTATTATTATTATTATTATTATTAAGCTTTAATATCTCACTAGAAATACATTTAGCATAAAATACATTTTCACCATCAATATAAAAAAAGTAGTAGTAGAAATAATAGGATTAAAATAAAATAGAATGTCAAATGTAAATGAATATAAATATAGTCTATATAGTAT
>JAKXYG010000635.1:215000-251101 GCA_025895645.1 Cardicola forsteri | reverse complement strand
TCAACCCTGTCATCTGATTGGTGCTATCACTTATTTGCCATTGTTTGTTGGAATGGCGTCCTCTTGTTTATTTCTGCAGCAATATCGATTTTTTACGGACACCACGTTGCTAACCTTGTGCGCTCAAACCCTCCTCCTTTATCTAGGCTTGAGACTGACTAAATTGAATCATTTCTTATCTAGACGGAGTGTCAAACAAATTGTTTTGTGAAAATACAATAATACATGTAATATTTTTATAATACATTGTAAAACACATCTGGTACAAACGTCGTTTATAACAAGTCAGAGTTTGTATAAACTCATCATTCATACGTATTTCCAAAAATGATTTTATTTGTTTTTAGATTACATTGAAGGTTGTATTTACATTATTTATTTTATTTATCTCAACACGTATTGCAATTAAAAATAAAACAAATACAAAGTGTAATTTTGAAGGATTTAAAAATAAATTTAAATTTTTATTGTATCTGTTTACAAGACAATGAATACATTTGAAGATTAAATTTATATTTATTCATTTATTTTAGTTGGTGACCCAGTCACTTTTTCACTATTTCTATATTTGTAAGTTTAAAGCACCGTAAGATAGTCGGTGTTTTTGCTGCTATGTCAGTTTGTTTGTATGAAATGCTAATAATCCATGAGGATTTGTATAAGGCTTATAAACTTTCAATTTCCAATGATGGTAATATCCCTGATTGTGGTGCATCCTGGACTAGGTGCCAACAGGCATCTAGACTAATAACAGCAGGGACCGAATGCACAGCGGTATAACTGGGTTTTTGCTACGACTAATAGGTGCTAGCATACACCCAGGGTACTTGAAATAATTCTTAACTCCGCCTAGTTTGGATTAGAAATGATTCAATTTAGCCAGTCCCAAGCCTGGATAAAGGGGGAGGGTTTGAGCGCAAGGTTGGTAACCTGGCTTCTGTAAAAATTTATACTGTTACGGAAACAATGAAAGATGACGCCAATCCGGCAAACAACAACGTTTTTGGATGGTAAAGTTACCAGATGACAAGGTTGAGTAAAAGCCGAAAGAAAGCGCAATCTTTGATTTGCAGAATATTTAATGCCAACGAGACATTGTTATTGTTGTTTTGCTGTAATTGTTGTCTTATTGCCTCATGTTTATTCTTAAAACAAAAGGGTTTTGTAATAAACAATAAATAATAAATAATGTATACGTTAAGTTAAGGAATATTAGGCGGGTTAGTTAATTATTGTAATCAGTGGAGTCGTCACCAGGATGCCGCCTATTAGCCAAGAAACTTCGATGTACATCTACGTTTGTTACGCTTGTCATGCCATCAGAGTCAATCGTTTGATACGCCGTATAAATAGGAAAAATAATAGAGAGTTGATAACGTCACTAATATAAAAAGCGTTTATCAACTTTTTACCAATTAGTTAACCCAGTAAAAAAATATTCTAAAAAATTGGCAAAAGTTAAATTTTAAATATTTATTTGCACAATTTGACCTAAAATAAATATTACATTAAAATTATTTAAAATAATGTTTTCTTCAATTTATTTGTCTTAAGCTACAATTTTTTTGAAATCAAATAATGTTATTAATAATTATTATATAAATAAATTGCAATTATACGATAAATGATATTTATAATTAAAAACTTTTTCAATAAAATATTTAAATTGTGTAATTAAAACATAATTATCCTATTTTAAAAAAATTAAATAAAAAACATATTACAAATATTATAATTGCTTAATTTTTAATCAATATATATATATATATACTTAAATTACAAATCATCTTGTGTTTACCAAAACTTGCTTTTAAGTTTTTAGACTACTTATATATTAGAAAGTAGCAAAAAAATTAGATTATATATTTTACGTTTCTAATTAGTTGTTAAATTAAAAAGTTAATAATTTTACTAAATTGGTGATAATTAAATAAGTTGTAGATTAATTATAAAATTTAAAATTAAGTTATTAATACAATTTTTTTAAATGACATGTTTTAAATATTTAACCGACAAAACCATTATTTGTACTACATTTTTTTGTTATTTTATTTATTAATTTTTTTATTAATGTATCTTTGTGCTGAATGTTGAAATTTAATGTAATAATAGCAATCAATAAAAAGGAAAGACATGGTATGGGTGCATTTAAACGCCAATATAATGGGTACTCAAAAATCCAAAAGCATTCGAATTAATTTTTTTTAAATAAATTATTCTACAATTTTAAAATAACAAAATGTTTACAGATTAAAAAAATTGATTGATATGCTTTATTTTTAGAAACATGTATAACGTCGATACATAGGCTTGTGATGCGATGTCTAAACTTTATTTTTTTCTAATTAAGATATACAATTTATTTATAAAAATAATTATTTTAAAAATTATTTTATTTTTTTAGAATAAAATAAATGCTCACATATATAAGTACAAATCTACACTGTATTTTTAAATAGTTAAAAATTATTTTATTTTAAAAATGTTTTAATATAAACAATTTTTTAATAATTTCAGTTCAAGGTTAATTTTTACTTTCCCTTTCCGCTACGTTTGCGACACATTGCCTTTTTCCTACAAAGATCGGCCATATTACAGGGTCCAAAATGGTACTTGTCAGTAAACTCTTAGTTTTCAATTTTTGTTGTTTTAACTTAAGAGATATATTTTTCCAAATAAAAATAAAAAAAGACGTAAACTGTGAGACAAATTCATTTCGTATATTCTCTTCAATCACAAATTTTGTATGTTTAAAATATTTAACATTAATTATGGTGTAAAAAGATCAAAGAATATTTTTAAATACTTGACCTCTCATTTTTGTTTTATCAACCTATCCAACATTTTAATTTTAACTTTTGACCTTGGCACAATTTTGAACACTTATCGCACGTGATTACAATGAGCTTAAATACTGGAAACTGGTTCTTAAATGCTAGAAGTTATGAAAAAATCGAAAAAAGTCATAATTTTAGTTTAACTGTTGAACAAATTGCTGATTTATTTTATATAAGTACAAGGAATGTATACCGAGTTTTAAAGGATTATATACGTCCAAGAACAGCAGGAACAGGACCTGCACTATCTAGATATGTTTATTATCAGTAGAACTAAGTTTGTAAAATATAAAAATTTTGCGCCTCCTTTTGCTATGGTCGGACATGAATTTATCGATCTAGATAAAAATGTTGTATACTGCTAATATGATGTATATCACAACAATTACTGCAAAAAAGTGATTATTTAACTGAAACATCTCTAGCAACTACATAGCGTACAAGAGAAACGTCACTTCGATTATGAAATATACAATACTATATAATAATTGAAAAAAAATTATAATTATATATACACATGTATTGTAAGTAATAAAAAATTGTATAAAATATCAACTGGTGCAAAATCGAAAATGGAGTAAAATGGCTAACATGATTTATAACGTCAACTATTAATAAAAATACGGATTACATGCAATTTTTTCAGTTACCAAATAATTAAAGACATTAAAAAGTTCAAAAAATTCAATAATCTATGTAATCGCCTTTCTTTTGAACAGCCTGATCCAGGCGTTTTGGAATGCTGTCGATGAGAGTGTTGATCTATTCTTGTTTCCATCTCATATTGAACAACAAACCGAATACGTTCACATAAATCCTCAATTTCAGTAGGCTTATTGATGTTGCGCTTTAGCATATTTAAAATTTTTTAATAACATTAATGTCCGGGCTGTTAGGTGACAATTGAGTGAAAGATAACTTTTTCGATTTTAGCTCTTCTAGTGTCTAAATGTAAATATAAAGCAAATAAAGTGAACTTAGATATATATAACGTTACCTATTTGGACGTATGACATGGACGATTGTCCTGAGAACCAGTAGTAACCCCCGTGTAAGTGTGTTGCATTTCATACTAAAAAATATCCTTCATAACTGAAATATTTTTTTCATTATTTAAGGTACCAGATATAATTCTCCATTTGATAGGTTGATTATACTTAATACCAAACTAACACATCACTTGTCAAGAGAGAGCTTTCTTTCTAATATCCGGGAGTAAATGTTTTTGAAAACTCGTCTCACACAACACTTTATTTTTAAAGCCAAATGGTTCATCCCGAATCATTGTTTTATCAGTAAAGTATACGGAACGCCAATAACAAAAGTGACGTTCACTCCATAGTTTATAAAAGGCTAATTTATTATCCTTTTTTAATTAATAAATGGCTTAGCTTTTGGTTATTGAAGCGTTATACCAGATTCTATTAAACTGTTTCTGATTGTGGGATAAGTAAAATTGTTTAAACTATTTCCTTTACTTTCTGAAATAGGTTTATTATAAAATTTTCAAAATTCTATAACGATTTTTAATCATCCGTAGTGCTTGTTGCACGTTTTCTTCCAACATTATTATAATTTTACGGTTTTCAACCGTTAATAATCTGATGAATTGTTGAAAGGTTAATTATGTATAAATTGACTAATTCTTTTGATGAAAATCCTTTATTTTTTAATTCTTTGATAACACGATATTCATTTTCGGTAAAATGAAAACACTTTTTGTCACTATTGTCTATTTCACAAATAACGCCAACACAAAGTAAAATAAGCGTATAAGCGGAATCTCAAGGTTAAACGTAAATAATGAATTATTCGATTTGTTTTTAAATTTTTAAAAAGTTATTTTTGTTTATATAGATTAGAATAATTAAATGTTTATTTTGATAATTATATGACATCACAATTAGGGCACAGTTGAATGTGTATTTAACATCAATTTTAAGGATTAGTTATTGTTTATTTTTAATGAAATTAAGCACACAAAATAATAATAGGCTAATTATTATAAAAATTATGTAGCTTTAACTTATTATCCACGTTTATATAGAAGTAGCTTTTAAAATATTCCATTTTGGCCGACTCAGCATTTTTAAATAAATATTTCTAAGTATATATAAGTGAACTATTAAGTACTTTACATTATTTTTAATCCTCAATATTCATTTGTATGAAAAAACAACTAAACAGAAGAAATTAATTTAGATTTGATACTCTTATAAAATTTTGAAATGATAACATATATGCACACCAAGGGTTTGAGCGCGCAAGGTTAGTAACCTGGCCTTTGTAAAAACAATTTTGCTGCTACGGAAACAATACAAAAGGACGCCATTCCAGCAGCCAACGGCAAAAAAGTGATCGCACGTATCTGGATGACAGAGTTACACAGATGACAGGGTTGAATGAAAGCCAAAAGAAAGCTCAATTTTCGATTTGCAGAATTGTCACTGCCAACGAGACTTTGTTGTTGTTTTGCTGTAATTGTTGTCTTATTGCCCTATGCTTATTTTTAAAGCAAAAGGGTTTTGTATAATATATAGCAACACTATAAATAAATATTTTGTTATTAGAAAGTACTTTAGAAAATTAAAAACTGATTTATATATATGCACACCAAGTTGCATAATATTCTTAAAAATGACTTATTACTACAAACCCCAAGTTCTGTTTAAATGTCAATCACTTAGCTTTGCTTGATGATTAAGACTTGCCCATACTGCATTATAAAAAATAATAAATATATATAAATATAATGGTTTTTTAAAAGTAAATTATGACAATCTTTAGTTGCATAATTTTCCACATTTAAAAATAAACGTTATTTTTTAATTGGTTATTATAAAAATACTAAAAACTTTAAATTTGTTAAAATAAATTAATTGTTTTCAAACTAATAACAATTTAAACACAATTATTGTTGTTTTATTTTAAATTCAATTTTTACACCATGTGCATAACAAATTAGTTAAATATTTTTAAATTTCTACATAATTTATTGTGCTAAAATTTAATTTAAAAGATTTTGTTAACCAATTGTATTTATTTGATTAGTTAAACTTGAACATATGTCGAAGTTGTATTGTTTATTTAGTTACTTGAATCTCAAACATGAAGGTGGGTTTTTTATCAAACAAATGAAAAAATTACAAGGCCTGTTTCAACCACCCATAGCTTAGCGAACGAGGCTTTGACCTGACACCAGATAAAGCCTAGACACGATTTTATGCATGAATTGCAAACTATTTACTGCCCATGATTCCAAGCAAGGACATGAAGTAGGTGTACAGTGCTGCTAATTGCCGGGGTGGTCTAGCGGTACAGCGCTCGAATTTGGACCTCGGTGGGCATGGGTTCGAATCCCACCACCGGCCCACTAAAATGCGGGCCCACGTTCGGCTTCGCTAAAATGTCCACTGCTAAAAGATACGTTTCTCGTAAAACATTCACAGTAGCAAACATAAAATAAATAAATCAAGTGCAATTATTATTTGACTTAAATCTGACTATTTTTATTTTATTTTATGCTTGTTACTTTGAATGTTTTACTTGAATCATTTTTTAGTAGTGGGCATTTTAGCGAAGCCGAACGCGTGGCCCCGCATTTTAGTGAGCCGGTAGTGGGATTCGAACCCTATGCCCACCGAGGTCCAAATTCAGCGCTGTACCGCTAGACTGCCCCGGTACACAATTGGAATACCTTTGAAAATGTCATCGTAAATAAAAATTATGACAAACTTTTATTTTAATTGGATATATACTTAAAATAAATTGGATGAGTCTGTAGAGTATTCGACAAATCTTAAAATAAGCGTCACCTTGGGTACATTTTCAACTTAAATCTTCAGAGTTGTTAGTAGTCTGACTAGCTATAATTCATTTTGTTTTAAATAATTAAAAAATTATGATATCTTATAATTTTAAATTTAAAACATAACTTAAACTGTCAATATATATAAAAATGAAACAATTTATAAGATATGAATAATGCATAAAACAAGTATGATTTTCTTATTTGTCAAATGCAATGTGTAAGCATAATGTACTTTATACAAGTTGGGAAATTAGTTTATAAACAAAAATATTTAAAAATAGTCTGTAAAAAGGACCTCTCCATCAATCCAACTAAGAATGTTGTTCACTACCAAAAGTCTTCTTTACCCAACATTAAAACAGCTAATGCAAAATGCTCCGCCTCACTAGCAGTTGCGGTAAGAAGTACATGAGTAGGACAATGTGTCACTTAACTAATCGGGTTAAAAATCAACAAGAGGTCAAATGGAAATGAACACTTCTGCACTTCCTCCATATTACGTCATTTACCGAACATCAAATCGACTTTAAAAATGTTTTAAAGTGTTAATTACTTCTCAAGCTTCGAATATGTTTATTTTCACACATTGGAGCCTACTTTGTGTACACAAAAAAGTTCGTCACTCCATTGAACCTGGCTTAGTCGTAATGTTTGTGTGTACTAGTGATTTGTACTAACCTATATATCAACTGTACCCCCTTTTTTGTTTATATACACTGAAATTTTTTTGTAGAATTGTCAGATTTACTTGAATAATAAATCCACTAAAATTTTAAGTCAACCAGGAGCACTGTACAGCTGTTCCACATCCTTATTTGTAACCATCAACAGCGCATACCTTTCAAGTTTTACACACATGAACTTGAACCCACGCCCTATCTGGTGTCAGACCGGCAGCTTAAACCACTGAGCTACGGGTGGATGACCTCCCACCTGTAAATTTATTATTTATAGTGAATCTGATCAATTATAATTGCCCAGTGTCTTCAAATGCTGCTACGTTACTACCAGGTTTAGCAAGTGAAAGAACCTTTTTACTATAACTTTGCCATATAGGTCCTTGCATACTGCACGGGTTTAATACCCTAAACTTTTATGCTTGTGATTGACAAGAATACACAAAATGAATTCATTTCACAGTTTACGTCTTCTTATATTTTTATTTAGTACTACGAAGGTAGCCTAATGCTTTAGATTGGAGTAATCTTTACGAAGTTTCAATTTCCCGTAATAGCGAATTTTCTTGACACTGCCACCGCCTAAGCAAACACGACGGGGATCAGGTGCACAGCGGCATAACTGGGTTTCCGCCTTGGCGAACGGTACTTCCATGTATTGTATGTACGAAGAGTAATCGTTGGAATAATAGAAGATCGGCAACCTTGCCATCTTTGCAAACAGTGGCAAAATTCATTACTCTTCTTTCTGCTATGCTTACCAAGTCACGATTTCGACCGCTTAATATAACCATGATTAGATGTCTACGTCACCAATCAATTCATTTTGGTTGGTGACGTGGCGTCACCTCTTCATTATTTCCCATATTTATACGACATATAAACGATCGACTTCGATGGCTTGATAAGCGTAACAAATGTGGAAGAATAACAAAGTTTCTTGGCTAGTTAACGGCATCTTTGTGACGTCGCCACTGTTCGCAGATTGACGAGGCCGCCTGATTTTTGTCAGGGTTATCTCCCTTAGCCCAAAGGCTACATGTGGTATACGTATACCTTTTAAGTAACCTGGGTGTATGTTCGCCCCCCCCCACCGCTGTGCACTGGGACCCTGCTGTTATTAGTCTACATGCCTATAGACACCTAGTCAAAGATGCACCACGTGGAGGACGAACAGTCAGAAATATCACCATTAAGCATTACTCAAATCCTCAGGATCATTAGCATCTCACCAATCAATGAACTGGTTTATTAAAAAACAATCCTGACAAAAAATCAATATAACTATTTTATTAGCACAGTCACATAAACAAAGACTTAACACAACAGAAATCGAGTTTATAGCCTTATAACTGGGCTTCCGTTAGTTGAAAGGTATACGTATATCCGCCTAGAGAATATCGGAAATGAAGCAATCTAGCCAGTCCCAAGCCTAAATAAATGAGAAGAGTGTAGGTGCAATATTAGTAATTTGGCTTTGGCAAACAAAATTAATTTTGTATAGAAACAAGGAGAGGAAGCGTTTTGGCAAACAACTGCAACCACGAGGAAGCTCAATTTTCAATTGGACGAAAAAAATTACTTACTCAAATTCTAGGCCCAAAAGTCCAGAAAAAGCGTTTTTGGAATAGACAATTGATGATGGTAAAAGAAAGGTAGACTACAAAAAATTTGGCTAAGAACTATTCGGGGCAATTAAACAAAAATGTGTTCACCAATTACACTAATCCCACACATTCAAAACATTTAAAAACTCACCAGTGACAGATATATTGTATTTCATTTCAGATAGTTAGTGCTCTTTAAAAACCATTAATGTATCACCAATAATACTCTTTCATTCAATAATTTAAAAATAAATAAATGAACGAATATTATTTTAAAAAGGACAACCCTCCCGTTCGATGATTTATTTCAGCAAACACCAAAATTTTTTTAGCAACATACTACTTTTATATATCAATAGTAGTATTAATAAATTGTCTATACAAAAACGAATAAAAACGAGATGCCATCACTAATTGTATCACTACTGATTAAAAATTAGAGAAAAAACATTGTAAAAATTATATACAATCAAAAGGAACGTGTATCTGTCGGTATGTACTTGTGATCGACCCCCACGATTTGAGACTAGAAAATGAAATAACAAAAGTCCATTATTATGCAGCCTTTGGCGACGTTTTGGCCGTGTTTCGTATGCGATTTGACATTCGAACCACATTGGGCGGATTCTTTTTGGGCATTGAAAGATGCATCACCGTCGGCTGGTCTTGCGTCGATGCTTCGTCGGGCACTAGAGACGGAGGAGTAGAAAGAGGCGAATATTTATATGCACTATTATTCTTGACAATCACCGATGTACCTTTGGGTCGCAGAGCAATGGGTTTGGCAACTGCTGGCGTCGATGGGGGAAGACGTACAACTAGGGGAGAGTTGTTGTTCGACGTCGTTTCTGGTTTGGACGGCTGGATGGCTGGTGTTATCTTGGGCAAGATGGCCGTGTTGGAACGGACGATGTTCAGTTTTAATTTGTTGCCATGGCGGTTGGGCTTAAGTAGGCAGACGGGGTCGTTGTTTGCAGCGGAATACATTGGATCGTTGCCTGAAACACGGATGTAGTCAACAATTATGCAATTGTGGAGCTATTGGTCCTGAAGATTTGAGTAATGCTTATTAAGTCTCAATTCCCAATGATGGAAATATTCCTGACAATTCCCCCTCTGGGTGGTACATCCTGAACGGTAGATGATAAAACCAACCAAAGGAAAAAGAATTTTAAAAAATCGTGTTGGTCAACCTCAATGAGTGAGTGAGTCACGTTGGTGCATTCTTTTATCTTTGGACATCTCACAGTATAATGTAACAAGTGTGCCTTATAATGACTCATTCTATGTATAGCAATTTTGAATATATATATTTTTTTAAATCACATGCATACGATATAGACTATATTTATATTCATTAACATATGACATTCTATTTCATTTTGATCCCATTATTTGTACTACTACTTTTTTATATTGATGGTAAAAATGTATTTTACGCTGAATGTATCTCTAGTGCGATATTAAAGCTTAATAGTAATAATAATAAAAGGGGATTGTTTAACCTTAAAAATGTATATAAAGTGGAAAAATCAATATTTACATTGCACTATACAATTTGTATTGCGTCATCGTGCAAATTTAATCACACTTTTTGAAACTTTTCCATCCCCAACTGCCGAGTAATCATAAACTCACACAAAAGGTTGTCTGACTTTTATTGGCTCCTTCTTTCGCAACTTTTTCCCTTGGTTGGTTTTATCATCTACCATCCTGGACTAGGCCGTTGGACTAAGAAAGATAACTCTGACAAAAATCAGGCAACCTCGTCAAGCCTTGGGAACAGTGGCACCGTTACAAGGATGCCGTCAACCAGCCAAGAAACTTATTCTTCTCCATTTGTTACGAAATCGATCGTTTTAAATACCGTTTAGACGTGGAAAATAATGAACACGTGATCACGTCAACAACCAAACGAAATCATTACATAATTTGAATACCAAGGTTTACGTGATTGAATTATTTTTTTTGCTATTTTGTTTTTTTAAAACAACTATCAGGTTATACTACTATTATAACTATTTACAATAATTTAAAGTTGATACTATATGGTGCCTATCTTGTCTAATGCTAGATAGTCGTCACTTGGCAAATAACAGTTCCTGCTAAGAGTGATAGGAGAGTGCAGTTGTATAATGCGCAATTGTGCATAGGGGCTAAAAAAGAATCGAGAGCTTGGGGTTCTCATTCTGCTTACGTTACGTTTGACAGATTTTTGAAACGTTTTCCCTAACCATCTTACACACGTTTTTGATTTTGCAATTTCTGTGACTTTCTACGCCTAGGCCAACGTAGCAAGTTTGTGTGAAAACAATGTATAAGGCACTTATACCTTTGTACAATCTTTAGTTCAGTGTAATAGTCCACAAACCGCGTGCACATTCATGCATTGCTGTTGGTAACGCAGTCATTTCTTGATTATTTCTATATTGCGTACGGCATATAAAACAATCGACTTCGATAGCTTGATAAGCGTAACATATGGAGAAGAATAATGAAGCTTATTGGCTGGCATCCTTGTGACGGCGCCGCTGTTCGCAGAGATTGACAAGGTCGCCTGATTTTTTTGTCAGGATTGTCTCCCATAGCTGAAACTCAGTTACAGTGTTGTTATTAGTCTATATGTCTAGGGGCACCTAGTCCAGGATGCACCACGTGGAGGACGAACAGTCAGGAATATCACCATTATTGGAAATTGAGACTTTATAGGCATTACTCCTATCTCCAGGATCATTAGCACCCCACGTGCACAATAGATCATAGTAGTTAAAATAGTAATGAGTGAAAGCATACAACTTAAAAATATATCAACATATATATATATATATATATATATATATATATGTGCACTCACAACTATCTAGTTAACGGAAAATCAGACGCCAATGTCAATTAATGTGGCGCCGTCAATGGAACTCGGAATTAATAAAAAAATGTCTTTTCCATTAACTAGTAAAACATTAAATTCTACTTTCTCTAAAAAACCTTGAAAATTACACCTAGTTCCTTAGACAGGAAGAAGTGCCACATGCACAAGGAAGCTTTAGAACTGTCAGATGACTGATCTTTTCATTTATTCATTCATTCGTTGTGGCGGTTAACGTAGTTACGTGGCCAGATTCGGGACCGACCGTGATGATGGAGTTTTAATAATGTAATATTACTGTTCGAATGGGGGATGCTAATGATCCTGAGGATTTGAGTAATGCTTATAAAGTCTCAATTTCCAATGATGGTGATATTCCTGACTGTTAGTCCTCCACGTGGTGCATCCTGGACTAGGTGCCCCTAGGCATCTAGACTAATAACAGCAGGGTCCGAGTGCACAGCGGTATAACTGGGCTTCCGCTACGGCGGGTGGGTGCGAACATACACCCAGAATACTTAAAAGGTATCTAAATCTATACGTATATCATATGTAGCCCTTGGGCTAAGGGAGATAACCCTTACAAAAAACCAGGTGGCTTCGTCAATCTTTGCAAACAGTGGCGACGTCACAAGGATGCCGTCTACCAGCCAAGAAACTTTGTTATTCTTCCACGTTTGTCTACGCTTATCAAACCATCGAAATAGATCGTTTTATATGTCGTATAAATATGGGAAATAATGAAGAGGTGACCACGTCACTAACCAAAATGAATGAATGACTGTTCGAATGTCACTTTTTTATTGGAAACAAAAAAGTGAAATCGCCAATTCCTCCAAGGCAAACTGCTTCACACTAATTCGTCCCATTGTGGTTGGTGACCGCTTTTGCACTCGGTCTCTGCTGTTGTTAGTCAAGATACCTATGGGCACCTAACCCAGGATGCACCACACGAAGGAGGAACAATGAGGAATATTATAATTATTGAAATTTGAGATTTTGTAATCATTACTCAAATTGTCAGAATCGTTTCCATCCCATACCACACCCATCATTGTCTAAGCCCAATTGACAAGAGATCCAACCCTCTGGCAACATATATAAGATTCGTTCTGTTTGGTGTATTTGTACGGCATAATAAATAATCGACTTCGATGCCTTGTGATAAGCGTAAAAGAACAACACAGTTTGTTGGCTAGTAGACGACATCCGTGTGGAGCGGTGCCACTGTTCGCAAAGATGGACGAGGCCATCTATGCTTATCGTTTGCTATGCCGTATAAATTGGGAAAACAATTAAGACATGACCACCACCAACCGCAATGAAATAAAATAACACACACACACACACAACTTACCCACAATAACATTGCTTTTTGGTGTCATAGGTTTCATACTGTTCGCAGTCGAAATACCAGTGCTACTGCCAATGGAAGTGACAACAGCAACGGAATCGTCGGCGTCAAAGTGACGATTTTGCCACGATACGTTGTCGTCATCATCCTCTGTAACGACTCCGCACAAGTCGGAATACGGTGTGGCGACGTTGGATCTTGTGGCAGCATCTGCATTCGATGAGACAGGCGTAGTGTTGCTAGAGTGGCAAGAAAGCAAATAGGACCAATGCGATGGGCGAGCAGATATACATCACACACTCACACTCACACACATGCACTAATGTTGGGGCAATCTAGCGATACAACGGTCGACTCGAACCTAAGTGGGTTCGATCCTCGTCACTGGCACTGAATGCGGACCCGCGTTCGCTAAAATGTCCCCACTGCTGAAAAATGTTTCACGCAAAATATTGCAAGTAGTGAGAACAAAATAATGATTTTGAGCTTTTCAGCATCAATTTCCACAAACGACAGTATTCCTGACTGTTACCTCGACGTAGCGCGTCGTGGACTAACAGCAGAGAACGACTGCACGGCGGTAAACCTGGGCTACCACTTCGCCACTTCTTTGCGAACAATGGCATCGTCTGCCAGCCAAGATACGTCATTATATTTCTACACGTTTGCGATGCTTATGAAGCCATCGGGAGTTGACCGTTGAATGTAGAACTAATGAAGAGGTCCAAATTACCAAAAGTCTGTAAAAAACACCAACTTTTGCAATGTGCACTTGAGGTATGCTATTACATCCCGAATTAAACCCTTCCAATGATTCACTACAAACGGTAAACAACCGGATACCCAATTAAGTAATCATTTAAAGAGGACTCAATTCGCGTACTACAATGTCCGTCCACTCAATCTGCTTTCCCATCCGGATAATATTTAGGTTTCCATAGCTATTCTGACTGAATGAGTGATCAGCCTTTGTGTAAAACATGGCCAATCCATTTTAGTCGTCTTTCTCCTATCGTGTTAGAAATATATAGTCCATTAATGTTAAGTGTGTTATAAATATTTGGAAATGGTTGCAATATTTTATTAGTTATTAAACGGTTGCGTTCAATAGAATATATATATATATATATATATATATATATAGAGAGAGAGAGAGAGAGCAAAACCATATGGATCTTAAACAGCTCTGTTCAAACTGAACAAGCCTTGTATGAAGGTCCAATGAATGAGTGCACATAGACGCATCGCAAACACTCACTGTGGCGTCCGATTGGGCGAAAACAGTGCCAAATTGTCGTCGTCATTCAACAGATCGGTCGAATTGAGAAAGTTCATAATGTCGTCGGTTGCGTCGGCATGGCCCGTCAGCAAGTCGTTGAGCGTCTGATCGTCCGAGTGGAACAAAGCAAGCGGTGTGTGCGATTGACTTGGAGACCATGCTGGAAGTGTCGATACACCACAGCTTTCGTCGATAACTTCTTCGTTGGCTTCCGAAATGGGAACGTAGTTGTCGGCGGAATCGAAGGTAAAAAGACTGTTGTTGTTGGTGGTGGTCGTGTTGTTATCGTCAACGTTGGCGCCGATGGTGGATAAAGTTTGACAATTCTGTAAGTTGAGAGAGAGAGAGAAAGAAAAACGATTAGATGTCGGACGGTTTTGGGGAGGGAATGCTAATCATGCTGAGTAAGGCTCATAAAGTCCCAAATTACCAATGATGGTGATATTCCTGGACGTGCGTTCTCCACGTGGTGCATCCTGAACTAGGTGTCTATATGCCACAGAGCTAAGTCGTTACAAGATTGACATTACTTGTTTTCAGGATAAAAGACTGGATTGTTCAGAGTCAATGTAAAGTAATTTACGTATTTGAGCTCTTCGACTACTTCTGACGGTGGTTCATCTAATAATGTAACTCACCGAATTTGTTTAAGTGCTGCTACGTTCGGAAAACTTGGCAATCCACTTTGGAGACCAAACAAACATCAATCCAAAGACAAAGATGAACATTTTCTCTTCATTGGTTCGCAGCTGAAACCTGAACTCTTACAGAGTCAGAGGTCATGAAGCTCAACAAATTTGAAGCAAGATGTCTCAGATATATTTGATACAGCCATGAAACTTTGTCATAATTTTACATTTGTGATGCTCATCAAACCATCGAAGTCGGTCGTTTAATATACCATATAAATATAGAAATGATGGCAAAGTGATCAACCAAAATGAATAATTGTCAGTAATAATCCCTAGCCAATATCAATGCAAGAACGGGAATGATTTCCACCAGTATCCTTGAATTAACGTTATCTCGTACCACATTAATACTACAGGGAGTGCAAATGATTCCGATGATGCTGAGTAATGCATATAAAGTCTCAATTTTCAATGATGGTGATATTGTTGACTGTTTGTCCTCCACGTGGTGCATGCTGGAATAGGTGTCTTCAGGCATAAAGATTAATAACAGCAGGAATCGAGTACACAGCGGTATAACTAGGATTTCACTACGACGGGTGAGTGCAAGTAATCAGGATACTTCAAAGGTATCTTAAGGTATAAGTATCCCATATGTAGCCATTGGAGTAAGGGACATAACCCCGACAAAAAATCAGGCGGCCTCATCAATCTTTGAGAACAGTGGCATCGTCACAGAGATGCCATCTAGCAACCAGAAAACTTTGTCATTCTTCTACGTTTGTTACACTTATCAAGCCATCAAAATCAATCGTTTATCATGTTTTACAAATATGGAAATAGTGAAGAGGTGAGTGTGTTACTAACCGCTAGTTTTTTTTAAATTTTTCGGCATGATTTTCACGCCCAAGTCTTCATCAGTTTCAAATTTGCATGACATCCTGCATTCCTATACGAAAAGGTTTTCAGATACAAATTAAACTCGGGGGAATAAATGAAGTTTGTTAGCTGAAAAACCGCTATTTTGCGACGACGCCAGCGTTCACAGGAATTGACGAGGCGATCTAATTTTGATGGAATGGGGGGCGTTGACATCGATTGACAGATCTACCGGCTACATATAGTAAATGGATACTTTAAGATACCCCTTAAGCATCTTAGGTATATACTAGCACCTATTCACTGAGCAGGAGACCAGTAAAAGCCCAGTTATACCGCTGTACACTCGGTCCCTGTTGTTATTAGTCTAGATACCTGTGGGCACCAAATCCAGAGGACGAACAGTCGGGAATATCACCATCATTGGAAAGTGAGACTTTATCTAAGCCTCACTCAAATCCTCAGGATCATTAGCATCCCCTAGCAAGATGGTTTCTTTCAAAACTAAATATTTCTAGAAAGAAAAACAAGAAGAAGAGGGTAGTGTGATGCTGACAACAGAATTGATGAAAAGCCGAAACAAAGCTCAAATACATGAAATCACCTCATTGTTTGGTTTTACGCAGTTTCAATTACAAAACGTCCTACACCATGAATAACGGTGAATTGATTCGCATATAAAAACATATTCAAATTGAAACAAAAAACAAGTAATGTTTACAAAAACTATCAGCGACATTCCATATAACAACCAAATCACACCACACACACACACACAATCATTAATCAATATAATCAAAACAATGAAAATATACCAACAATTGATACATAAATATAGAGTCATAATAAATTAATGAAATGATATAATCACTGATTTCCATCAGCTAAATTATCAATCAAGTTTGTTAATTTAAGAAAATACACACACACACACACAATCATTAAAGGAATCAAGGACCCATAAAACTTTTTATTACTTAATCTTTATTTTCAAAAAATTTTCAATTATTTAGATTTTATGTTGTGTAATGGATTCAATGCTCTCGTAAAAATTGACAAAGCATGATCTACAGTGCATTACTTGAATCATTTATTTTGATGATGATAACAATTGTTACAAACAATAACAACAATAAAATACCATATTGAATGGTGCTAATAATCCTGAGTGTTTAAGCAACACCTACCAGAGTGTCACTTTACAGCGTTGGATGTTGGGTGCAAGTATACAACCACCGTACTTAAAAAACATCGTAAAACATACGCATACCACACGCACACGTAACCGATAGACTAAGATAATCTTGATACAAAAATATCAGACATTTCATTCGTTTACGTTTATGGGATGCTAATGATCCTGATGATTTGAGTAATGCTTATAAAGTCTCAATTTCCAATGATGGTGATATTCCTGACTGTTAGTCCTCCACGTGGTGCATCCTGGACTAGGTGCCCCTAGGCATCTAGACTAATAACAGCAGGGTCCGAGTACACAGCGGTATAACTGGGCTTCCGCTACGGCGGGTGGGTGCGAACATACACCCAGGATACTTAAAAGGTATCTAAAGGTATACGTATAACATATGTAGCCCTTGGGCTAAGGGAGATAACCCTGACAAAAAATCAGGCGGCCTCGTCAATCTTTGCGAACAGTGGCGACGTCACAAGGATGCAAATCTACCAGCCAAAAAACTTTGTTATTCTTCCACGTTTGTCTACGCTTATCAAACCATCGAAATCGATCGTTCTACATGTATAAATATGGGAAATAATGGAGAGGTGACCACGTCACCAACCAAAATAAATGAATGAATGAATGAATGTTTACGTTTATTGACATCGAAAACGTGGTCACCTCTTCATTATTTTCTGCCCATAAAACGATCGACTTCGATGGCTTGATAAGTGTAACAAACGTAGAAGAATAACTACGTTTATTGGCTGGTAGACGGCATCCTTGTGACGGTATATAAAACAATCAACTCCAATGATTTCACAAATGTAACAAATATTAAAAAAAAGAAAGTTTATTGGCTAATAGATAGCTCTATTTTTTGGATCAAGGTTATCGTCCTTATCGCAACATTCATTGTGGTTGGTGACAGACATTTGTACCGCTTGATAAGCGTAACAAGCGTAAAAAACGGCATCCTTGTGACGACGCTAGTGTTCGCAAAGACTGGCGAGGCCGCCTAATTTTTTGGCAGGATTCTCCCTTATCCCAACCGGTACCATGGTATACATATACCTTAAGATACCTTTTAAATACCCTGGGTGTATGCTTGTACCCACCAGCCGGAGAGAAAACCCGCTTATACCGCTGTGCGTTCGGTGCTTGCATATAGGCATCTATCCCAGGATACACCACGTGGGGGAGGAACAGTCAGGAATATCATCATCATTGCAAATTGAGACTTTATAAATAATACTCAAATCCTCAGAATTATTATCATTCCTAGATACACATTATACACAAGTGAAGCTGTAAAAATTGCATTCTTAATATCAAATTGCACTTTTCAAATAAGTAAAAAGGTTACTAAAAGGTCAACTTTTAAAGTATCCAGGATTGGTCTAGCGGTACGGCGCTTGACAAGAACCTGAGTTCGATCCCACACCAAAATGTTCACATGCTGCAAGGTATTTCCCGTAAAACGTGCAAAATCAACTGCCGTTTAATAATTGAAATTATTGTCAAATTAAATGAATTGTAAAAGATCATTGTGCTATGATAAGTACTGAAACAAAATAATCATGTACTTATTTAAATATGCACGTGAACTGCATATACCGAATTTGACTCAATATATTAATTCTTACCATTTTTGGTAGTTTAAAAATTAAAACATTTTTTCAACACAAAATCAAATGCATTTGAAATATGAGCTCCTTTTATTGACAAAGTAACTTGTAAAAATCTTTTTTTCCATCAAACGATTACCTCCATGGGTTTCACATAAGCCTAACGAACGTAAGAGAACAACAAAGTTTCTCAGCTGATAGACGGCATCCTTGTGGCGCAAAGATTGGCAAAGCCGCCTGATTTTTTGTCAGGGTTAGGTCCCTTAGCCCAAGGCATACATATACCTTAAAGTAAACTGGATCTATTCTGAAAATCAAGATCAACTGTAGCGAGCATTGGATTTTCTTGTGCAAGTTTCCGGTGAATATGACCTGAAGATCAATTCCGAAAAATCAGTAATCATGACGTGACAGGATTGTATTAAATAATGTTGTGCTTCCCAATGCAAAGCAATTTACGTATCTGGGCTCTTCGATTACTTCTGACGATGGTTCATCTAATGAAGTAAATCGTCAAATTTGTTTAACTGCTGCTAAATTTGGAAAACTTGATATTCTATTATGGAAACGGAAAAACATCAATCCAAAGACAAAGATGAACATTTTATTTTATGTTTTCTACTTTGAATGTTTGCACGACAAACATCTTTCACCAATGGACAATTAGCAAAGCCAAACGTAGGCCCGCATTTTAGTGCCGGCGATGAGATTCGAACCCCCATGTCCACCGAGGTCCGAATTCTAGCGTCGTACCGCTAGACCACCCCGGTTGGCACAGTACTTCTGTACGCAGCTGAAACATGGACTCTTACGGGATCAGAGATCAAGCAGCTTGATAAATTTGAAGCAAGATGTCTCAGATGCATTTGGCACAACACACATTTTGCATCATCCGTGTCAAGGGATTGGATGGAAAAGATCAGTAACCGCCAAATTCAAAATGACTTTCAATTTCATAATCTTCCTTCATTGGTATCGCGACAACGAAGATTGTGTTGGTTTGAACACGTTCTTCGTAAAAATCCTGATGCAATCTCACATTCCGTAACTTGGGCTTATCCAAATACCGATTGGAAGAAAAGGAAAGGTGGTCAGAAAAGTACTTGGATGGATGCTGTTCGGGACAATCTTCACCCTATTTTGGCCGGGACTTTATCTTGGAAATAATGGCAAAATTGTTGGACTGACGTATCGGTGTACGCCTCCGAAAACTATGAACAGTGAAGAGGAATTATTCGAGATGCTTTGAGAACTTGGAACAAATAAAGAGGTGGCTTTGCCATCAACTTTTATTATATGCTTATATCCATGCGCCAAAACGGAAGTCCAGTTATACCGTTGTGCACTCGACCCCTGCTGTTGTCAGTGTCTGTGGGCACCTAATCCACATGGAGGAGGAATAGTCAGGAATATCATTATTCAAATCCTCAGAATCATTGGCGTCTCAAATTGACTCTGCCACCAACTTTTGTTGTTGTACAAATATAGAAATAATAATGAAGAGATGACTCCGTCATCAACTCATCAAACAAGAACAATTACACACAAACCGTTGTCCTCTTACCATCACCATCATCACTATTAGTGCTTTGGACCAACCACGTGAATGTGACAGTCAGGAATATCACCATCATTAGAAATTGAAATTTTGTAAGCATTTCTCAAGTCCTCGTGGATCATTAGCATTCTTTAAAACGTTTAGAAAGTTTTATTGTACAATCTCTTTCTTAACCCAACAGGTACTTGTGATATATACATGCTTCAAGATACCTTTGAAGTGCCATAAGTGTATGCTTGCACCTACTGACCGCTGTGCATTCGGTTCCTACCGTTATTAGTCTAGATGTCTGTAGGCACCTAGTCCACGTGGAAAAGGTGAGTCTTTATAAGCATTATTCAGATACCTACAACCATCTCCACAACCTCTATTGTATTGAAATTTATGTTAATCAAACAAGAAACAACATTACACACACACACACAGACACACAAACCTTTGTCCTCTCATCGCCATCATTATTGTAATCGACAATATTGTCCAATAAACCCATTCCGTCGGCATACGTGTTTTCGAGCGCCGACAGTGGCGAATTGTTGGTAATGGCATGGTCGACCGCAATAAGTTGACAATTGTCGGCGTTGAACAAATCGGACAAATCGGGAGTTGAACACGATGACGAGGAAGCGAATTTGGAATAGTTGGGCATGGTTGTTGAATCGGTGGGAGTGAGGAGTGATGGTGACAATGAACTGTGACCAAATTTGAAACCTTTTTTGGGGTGGGGTGGGATGGGGGTGGCGAGTAAAAGTGGAATTAATAAACAAGCTGTGGGGGACAGTCACACAAATGTTAACAATCTTGATGATGATGCTGAGTAAGGCTCATAAAGTCCAAATTACCAATGATGGTGATATTCCTGGACGTGCGTTCTCCACGTGGTGCATCCTGAACTAGGTGTCTATATGCCACAGAGCTAAGTCGTTACAAGATTGACATTACTTGTTTTCAGGATAAAAGACTGGATTGTTCAGAGTCAATGTAAAGTAATTTACGTATTTGAGCTCTTCGACTACTTCTGACGGTGGTTCATCTAATAATGTAACTCACCGAATTTGTTTAAGTGCTGCTACGTTCGGAAAACTTGGCAATCCACTTTGGAGACCAAACAAACATCAATCCAAAGACAAAGATGAACATTTTCTCTTCATTGGTTCGCAGCTGAAACCTGAACTCTTACAGAGTCAGAGGTCATGAAGCTCAACAAATTTGAAGCAAGATGTCTCAGATATATTTGATACAGCCATGAAACTTTGTCATAATTTTACATTTGTGATGCTCATCAAACCATCGAAGTCGGTCGTTTAATATACCATATAAATATAGAAATGATGGCAAAGTGATCAACCAAAATGAATAATTGTCAGTAATAATCCCTAGCCAATATCAATGCAAGAACGGGAATGATTTCCACCAGTATCCTTGAATTAACGTTATCTCGTACCACATTAATATTACAGGGAGTGCAAATGATTCCGATGATGCTGAGTAATGCATATAAAGTCTCAATTTTCAATGATGGTGATATTGTTGACTGTTTGTCCTCCACGTGGTGCATCCTGGACTAGGTGCCCCTAGGCATCTAGACTAATAACAGCAGGGTCCGAGTGCACAGCGGTATAACTGGGCTTCCGCTACGGCGGGTGGGTGCGAACATACACCCAGGATACTTAAAAGGTATCTAAATGTATACGTATGTCATATGTAGCCTTGGGCTAAGGGAGATAACACTGACAAAAAATCAGGTGGCCTTGTCAATCTTTGCGAACAATGGCGACGTCACAAGGATGCCGTCTACCAGCCAAAAAACTTATTTATTCTTCTACGTATGTTACACCTATTGTACGCTTATCAAGCCATCGAAGTCGATTGTTTTTTGTATGCCGTACAAATATAGTAATAATGAAGAGGTGACTATGTCACCAACCAAAATGAATGATAATGAATCAATACTACAACATTTATACTTATACGGATAAATTCCTCATGGTGTTGTTAATTTTTTTCAGTAGACTGTTTGTTGGTATGATACAGCTTTTGTACAACCATTTAGTCATAGTATTGTATGCCATTGTGCATTTGATACAGTTGAGTGGTATTATCGATCTTACGTCAACCTGTGGAATTTTATCCAATAACGTTGTTCGTTTACCAGTGTCTTGTTTTTGTCTCAGATGGTGTGCCTTTGCACAACAGGCCTCATTTCAAATTTCCTATTCAACTGTACTTTATACAAGTCTAGATAGATAAGGATACACCGAGGCCTGTCTGACTATTTAAAATCTCTTTGTAACGATTGTCACTGTTTACTGTTGATATAGTCTTAGCAAATACAGAGGGTATTAATGATCCTGAAGACTTGAGCAATAATTCCATGCGCCTCCATGTGGTACGCATCCTGGACTCGGTGTTCTAAAACAGGGAGATAATCCTGACAAAAAACCAGGCGGCCCCGACAATCTTTGCAGACAATGGCGTTGCCGCAAGGACGCAGTTTGTCATCAAGCCATCAAAATTAATCGTTTATTATGCTATAAAAGTATTTTCTCTATTTGAAGAATTCATTCATTCATTTTGGTTGGTGACGTGATCACCTCTTCATTATTTCCCATATTTATACGACATGTAGAACGATCGATTTCGATGACTTGACAAGCGTAGACAAACGCGGAAGAATAACAAAGTTTCTTGGCTGGTAGACGGCATCCTTGTGACGTCGTCACTGTTCGCAAAGTTTGACGAGGCCGCCTGATTTTTTGTCAGGGTTATCTCCCTTAGCCCAAGGGCTACATATGATATACGTATACATTTAGATACCTTTTAAGTAGCCTGGGTGTATGTTCGCATCTACCCACCGTAGCAGAAGCCCAGTTATACCGCTGTGCACTCGGACCCTGCTATTAGTCTAGATGCCTAGGGGCACCTAGTCCAGGATGCACCACGTGGAGGACTAACAGTCAGGAATATCACCATCATTAGAAATTGAGACTTTATAAGCATTACTCAAATCCTTCATTTGAAGAATGAATGAACAAATGTTATTATCACAAAAAAAAGATAAAAACTAAACCAAACAACAAACCTACCATTGGGAAGATTCAATTTCAACCTTTTGTTGGCATACGTATTACTATTGTTATTATTGTCTGAAGCAGCCAATGCAGGAAGAGCTTTGCGCTTGTGCAATCCAATACGAAGATTTGCTGCCCGGCCTTCTTTTGCAAAAGCCGTCAAAAAGGTAAAAAGCTACAAAATGTCAAACATTACATTACTATTTGCAACTTACCGTATGAATCAGCTGCGATTGTTGATCATAATGTTCACGAAGATCGGACAATTCGCGATATAATAGTTGATTTTCCGACTTGAGAACACCGAGTTGTTGATTGAGAGACTCCTGATTACATCGCATGTGTTTGACTGTTTCGACAAGTCTCCAAAAGTCTTTGGTGGTAATGACGCGGTTGGACAACGTATTTACGACACTGTTAGCATCAAGAGCTCGTGACTGGAGTAGAGATGGAACGAAAAAATTGTTCTTTGCGCCAACGACAGGTAGGCCTATATTATTCGACGTTTTTCTTTGTATTTTTGACAGCAAACTTTCCTTGTTGCGAATGAAGTATGGATGACTAAATTCCATGTCTTCTGTATCCAACTTGAAATTGAAAACAGAATCAACCCGATTCACCTTGCGAAAGCCATCTATCAGATAATAATAATAAAGAAATAAAAGAGGATGCTAATGATCCTGAGGATTTGAGTAATGCTTAACAAAGTATCAATTTCCAATGATGATGATATTCCTGACTGTGCATCCTCCACATGATGCATCCTAAACTAGGTGTTCTTAGATATCTAGACTTATAACAGAACGGACCGAATGCACAGCGGTATAAATAGGTTTCCGCTACGGCGGGTAGATGCGAGTATACACCCAGGATATTTAAAAGGTATCTTAAGGTATACGTATACCATATGCAGCCGTTGTATTAAGAGATAACCCTGATAAAAAATCAGGCGGCCTCGTCAATCTCTGCGAACAGTGCCAACGTCACAAGAATGTCATCTACCAACCAAAAAACTTTGTTATTCTTCTACGTTTGCTACACTTATCAAGTCATCAAAATCGATCGTTTGCTATGCTTTATAAATATGAAATATATGAAGAAGTGATACGTCACCAACCAAAATGAACAAAATGAAAAGGGGCGAAAGGTAAACACTTACACATGTTGAGTTGCCTGATGAAACTGGATAAATTGTTGTGCTTAAAATAGAGTGGCAACAATTCTTTTGCTAGACGATTTCCATCACAAATGTGGAAACTTCGACCGCACTGGAACAAAAAATTGTATAAAAATTATTCAAACTACTTACCGGATCCCAGTAAATGAGATGATTGGTATCTTCGTCATCAACCAACATTTTCAACTTGGTTAAAAATGCAGGAATGGTCTGCATTGTTGCAATATTAAAAGTTCCATGCATCATACAATGGCAACGGTATACACAAAGCTATGAATTGACAAAAAATTAACCAATTGGTTATTAAACTTCAATAAACAATTATTGAAATACAAAATAATATATTATTATAAATACGAGTTGTGCGACTTAAAAATTTAAGATACGACAGTAAGAGTTTTCCACTTATTAGTTTCAAGTTTGCATAACAATTTCCTTCAATTGTCCAAAACTTTCAAAGACACTTCGACGAATTCCAGAAAATTTCAGCGTCGTACATATGTAGGTGTTCATAGGCTATCCTTTAGCGTTTGACTTTCTAAACAGAAAATAACTTTGGATCGCTATGTTACGTGATGGAAACCCTCTAAGACTTGTAAATCTCTTACGTGCTCTGTACAAAAACTCAAGTGCTACAATCCGCATTTGCAACAGATCTACAACAAAGCCGATCAAAATTTGCAGTGGTGTCCATCAAGGCTGCGTCGATGCTCTACTTTTGTTCAACTATGCAATCGATGCTATATTTACCAAGATTTCCGTACAAATGGAAGGTGTTTATGTTGGTACAACGCCCATTACTGGTTTGGAATACGCTGATGATGCAGTCCTTTTAGCTAAAAATGAAGTTCAGCTGCAACACATTGGATTTCCTTGTAAACGTTTCCGGTAAATACGGTCTGAAGATCAACCCCAAAAAATCGGTTATCATGTCCTCTCAAGCTCCTGATAGGCTGCTCAGTTACTTCTGATGATGGGTTTATCTTGGAATGTCATGCAAACTTGAAATTAATGAAGAGGTGACTCTGTCACTAACTTTTGTTTCCCTCTATTATGTAATGTTTTTAGTATATGATTGTAAACCATTTTAATTCAGAAAAAAAGTAGGAACGTGATATAGCTCTATCATCCCTCTTCTCTACAGTAGACCATATTTTTCTTTGTTCCACTCAAATATTAGCCAAGATACAATACCGTTCTTCTAACCCACAACAGAATTCCCGTTACGTAGTGTGTTATCTTATATAAACAAATATATGTATCAGAGCTCCATAACTACTTCTGAAGATAATTCATCTAATAAAGTAGATTATCTGAATAACTTTCAAACCCACCCTCGAAACGAAAAACATCAATACAAATACAAAAACAAACATTTTCTCTCCAATAGTTTACAAAGATACCTATTTGTGTAGCTGAAACCTGGACTATCACCAGTTCAAAAAAGGTAACTTAATAAATTAAAAAAAGATGACAACACCCATTTTACACCTGTAGATAGAAATTGCTAAATCCGAGATAATCTCCACTTTCATGGTTTTCCATTATTCGCATCATGAAAACAAAGATTGTGTTGGTTTGAATACGTTTTCGTATAAATTCTCACACATTTTAACGTTAACTTGGTAAAACGAAAATGTAAACAGTAAAAAGGGGTTTATTGATACTAATAAAAAGGCGACTTTTCCGCCAACTTGTTATTCCAGATAAAATGTTATGCACTTAATCTCTTGTATTAACCTAGGTTCACAACGCATCACCACAAATTACAAGCCAAAGTATCACTCTAATTAAAGAATAGAACTCAACAAGTATTATGCAAACCTTGGGTATTAACAGCATATAGGGATTCAAGATATTTGTTAAAAAAATAATTAATAAATAAAGGATAAAATATAAATTAAACTACTAAAAATAAATAAAAACAAATAAAAAACTGTAAAATAATAAAACAATATGAGTACACACTACCGTTTCTATGTAAATAAGCTATATATGTAGATAGAAAAAACTGCTGCAGTTGGATATATTATTCATAAAATCATATAAAATAATCGCTATTGTAAAACTAAACAACAACTTTGAATAAATATTATTGATTCATATCCAAAAAATATTATAGAATAATAATTATCACTACAAGGCAATTTACTGTAATTCACACTGTAATTCACTTTATGGAACTTCAATAAGCGCGCACAAAATAAATAATAAAAAGAGTATAAAAACCTTAAATATAATATATAAAAAATATTTAGTTTTTTTAAAATTAAATAATTAAAAACACATTATGTTTAAAAAATATTTTTAAAATATATATATGTACATAAGCGATAAAAAGTTTTAATTGATTTTGTAAATTATTATTATTATTATTAAAAAACACTTTTGTTTTTTAAAATAAAAATAGGGCAACAAAGTTACAGTAATAACAACATATTCTCATAAATCAAAAAGAACAGAAGGCAACAAAATACATCCACATGTTTGTTTAATCCCTCATGTAACATTTATTTTTATTAGATTTTCTCAAATGGTTCTTACACACGTTTTCTGTAATTTTTCAAACTATTTTTGTTATTATAATTGTTTATTCCAAAATCGTTTTTACTGGTTTTACAGGTAGTAAACATAGAATTTGACTAATTAATTTTATTTGTTTAATCAAAGATATTGCAAATTAAAGTTTGAGCTTCCTTTTAGTTTTTGTTTAACCCTGTCATTTGGATTATATTATAATTTATTTGTCGTCTAAAGTTTGCCGAAATGACATCTTTTTGTTTGTTTCTGTAACAATATAAAATTTTCACAAGACTCAGGTGGTTAAACTTGCGCTCAAAACCCCCTCATATATTCATGATTGGGATTCGTTGGATTGGTTTATCTCTAATCTTCTCTAGACGGAGGTTTGTCGATATATTTTAAATGCACATTTTAAACATCTTTATACATAAAAAAACAATTATAAAAATCGGTAAAATCAAACATGACTCGGATTACTTACAACAAGTCGTTTCACAAAAACTACGCAGTTTTTGCAAAATATTGCTGCTTTAAACTAGCAAATATTCTGAAGAATTTTGACATGTTAAAATTGCTTTTGGCTAAACTACGTTTACCCCGCTCTATTATTGACAAAACATATTAATGTTTTATACAAGGTAAATGAAGTCAGGTAGGTTCTTCTTATTATACATCTAAAATAAACAATTTTAAGGTTATTTAAAACCGACCTTTTTATAATCAACAGAAATAATATTGAGATAGAAGAAAATTTCTTATTTTATTTTGATATTATTTTTATTGGTTATGAAAAAGCTAGTTTTGAATAACTTTGAAATTGTTTATTTTAGACATATGACACTCCGCCTAGTTTGGATTAAAAATGATTCAATTTACCCTGTCCCAAGCCTGGATAAAAGAGGAGGGTTTAAGCGCAAGGTTGGCAACCTGGCTTCTGTAAAAATTTATACTGCTGCGGAAACAATAAAAGATGACGTTATTCCGGCAAACAACAACGTTTCTAGATGGCAAAGTTACCAAATGACAAGGTTGAGTGAAAGCCGAAAGAAATCGCAATCTTCGATTTGCAGAATATTTAACGCTAACGAGACTTTGTTGTTGTTTTGCTGTAATTGTTGTCTTATTGCCCCATGCTTATTCTTAAAGCAAAAAGGTTTTGTAATAATGATAATAATAATAGACATGACAAGAAGAACCTACTATAAAGTCAACGAAGCTATTATACAAATTAGGAAATTATTAAAAAAAGCAGATGATTTAGAATCATTCTTCTGCAATTGATCCAAAATATTACTCTTATAATATTTAAATTTATCTACTCATTCCCAGTTACTGTATTTTGCAATCTTTCAGAAAGTGTTGTCAAGGTTCCTATTAGCTAGCACGTGGTTTCTACTCAATTTTCTGGGAATAGAAATTCTTGGACATCTGCATTAAAATCCAAATTGTTAAATTATAATTTATTAAATTAAAAAATAAAATTTTATTGTAAACTAAAATTACTAAACTAATAATTATTTACTAATATTTACTTACTACTTAATAAAGAATTGTACAAAACTGATATAAATATGAAGTCTAAAAACCTAAAAAAATGTATTTGTGAGCTGCAATTTAGTCTAATATTTATACAACATTTAAACAATTAATTTATTTTTTTGTTTTTAATTATTACATTATGTGCTATTTCTTAAAAAGAATATTTACAAATTTTTGTGCAAATATCTTAAATTGCATGTAAATTATTTTTAAACTTATAAAACATTTTTGTTTAAATATTTTTGTAAGTACATATTTATAAATTCTTTGTACATTAAAAATAATGTTGATAATTATTGTTATTTTGTATTACTATTGATTACCTAGCATTATTTGCGCACTTTTGAAGCACTAGTCGAGATGTCGTTATGGTTAATGTCATATATGGGACTGAAATAACATTACTTATTATTTTGTTTAAAATATTTAAAAATGATATCTAACAATATTTTGTTAGAAAAATTATATAATACATATGTATTTACAGATTTAATTAATATATTTTTTTAGAATATTGTAGATAATGCACCCATTGCTTTTCCATTTAAAAAACCTGATGAAGATTATATTCTTTATAAACAAAATTCAAAAACGTTAATTCCAAATGTTCAAATTTATCATAAACCTTGCAATTGTTCAAAATCTCATTGTTTAAAATTATATTGTGAGTGTTTTGCCAGAGGGATTGCGTGTAATAATTGCAACTGTGCAAATTGTATGAACAATTTAAATTATGAAGATGATCGCAATAAAGCAATTAAATTTTTATTAGATAGGAATCCATTAGCCTTCCATCCAAAAATAGGTTAGCAATCATTTTAAAACGTTTATTTTAATTAGGTAAAACTGATCGACGACATTTTAAAGGATGTAATTGCAAAAAATCCGGATGTTTAAAAAATTATTGTGAATGTTTTGAAGTAGTTATATGATTGTAATTAAAAATGTAGGCTAAAATAGTTTGTTCACATTTGTGTCGTTGTCAGAGCTGTCAAAATCTCAATCAATCTAGATTTGATCAAGAATCTTTTGATGAAAAATCATCTATACTATTTAACAATCAAGTTTTTGTTTGTAAAGAGCAGTAAGTTTGCAATAATTTAGTTAAAACTAGTTTAACAGAACGAATCAATGGAGCAATGATATTGATTTAACTTATTCATTTAATAATAACTTTAAATCTTTAGTGCATAATGTAATAAATAATACATCTAACGAAAATAATCCGTAAGATTTTGTTAATTTTATTGTAATTTTAAGAAATGAATCTAGTTTTTTAAATTTAGAAATTATAGAAATTATCTGTAATTGCATGTTGACTAAATTGTACGATTCTAAAAAGCGAAATTTATCGTCGAGAAAAAAAGAAAAAGTTATTTTTGAAGAGTTTAGTAAATGTTTGAAAGAAATATTAACATCGTTTATAAAGGTATTATATTTATATTTATTTAAATAATTACGTTTGATTTATGTATTTATGTTTATTTAAATAATTATTTTTAATTTGTTTTATAGTTAACTACTTTTAAAAAATTAAATATTAATAATAATTTGACTTGTTGTTTATACATATTTAGTAAAAAGGTTTGTATTTATTGTAAATGGAAGAACAACATATATTTCAAAAATGCATTCTATTAATTTTTTAGTGTAAAACTCAAAATTAAAATTTAGCACTAATTTATAAATAACCAATACTTTTCAACTAACTAACTACTGTGAAGTAATTATAATGTGTATAGTTTTTTAAGACTTAGCAAATATTGTACAACATCAAAACAATAAACAAGGGAAGATTAGCTTGTTTTTTTTTTCAAGAAATACAGTACATAGATTTAGTACCTTTTTATTGTAAAAGTTTGGAATAGTAAACAAGATAATGTACATTTACGTATATAGATTTTTTTACATTTAGTAAATTACATATTTTTAATTATTTTCAAAACATTTTATAAACGAATTATTATTTATAAAGTGTTATACACCGCGGTACGCATACGTGACATATTTATTAATGCGTTTCTAATAAAATTGAGTTTTTCAAGGTTGCTGCGTTAAACCCGTTTTTTACATTTTATTGTAAATACAATTTATTTTTAAATGTTTTAGTTAAGTAAGGTTTTTAACACGTATAATAGACGGTAGTTATTTGACTTAGAATATGTTTATAGTGTGTCATTTTTTACAAAAAGAAGAAGCTATTAAATTGAATTTAAAAATATTTGTCAAATGTTATTTAAATTTGACATTAAAATACAACAGGTATTAAACGTTTTACAAGTTTGTTAACATAAATAATACTACATAAAATTGCTTTTTTAATAGTTGACAATTTTATTTTTGTTTTATTCAACAGTTCAAAACTTTAAGAATAAATAAGTTTAATAAGTGTTTTTCTATAATAAACTTGTCACACTAGATTGAAATTGTGTAATATTTTTGTAAAACAGTTGATATATAGTATATATATATATATATAGCATATGTGTACGTATGAATGTAGTAAGGCTTGCACCAATACATGTATGTGCAGCGGAACATTGGGCAATTATTCTATTTAATTTTTAAAAGGTAGATTAATTTGGTTTTGTTTTTTATTTGTAATGAAAACAAACAAACATTTTGTTTTGTTTTTTTAGTTGCAGTTTCCAACTAGTTATCTAAAATTTGGTTTAAAATATTTTTCAAAATAGCTGGGAAACATGGGTTAGTATGGTTGGTATCTATCTAGGTGTTTGGTTGAATTGTAAAAATGGGCCTTTGTTTCTGTTTTCTTCGTAACAAACGGAAATCAATGAGTTAATATGGTTGAAATGTGTATTGTGAGAGTTTTCCACTTAATTAGCAAGTATTACTTAATGAAAACAAAAAACAAAGTTAAACTGAAATATAAAACAAAGAAGTAACTAAAAATTGTAATATAAATTTATTTATTTTGGTTGGTGACATTATTACTTCTTTATTATTTTCTATATTTATACGGCATATAAAACAAACACCATAACAAAGTCCTTTGTGCACTTGGTCCCTGATGTTATTAATCTAGATGTCTTTCAGCATTTAGTCCAGGATGCACCAGATGGAAGATGAACAGTCAGGAATAAATAGTTAAGTAAATGGTTACGCCTAGTTGAATGTTTGTTTGAATTGTAAAAATAGCATTTGTTTCTGTTTTATTTGTAACAAACATAAATCAATTGAGGATTTTAAAATAAGACAGCTGTTTTGTAAATATTATTTTTTGTTTTATAGTTGTACTAATTTGGAGCAGTTTTATTTTTATAAACTTGTATTAACGGACTGGATAGAATTATTTTCTTCAATAATTATAATAACGGTAATATTAACTAGATTATTTAATATTTATAATTGAGCAATTTGTTATGCAAATTATGTTTTAAATGTACAATTTGTTGTTGATATATTGCAACAAATATATATTAATAAATTTAATTAATTAATTACATTATAAAATTTTAGTTTGAAAATATTGAAAACATTATTTTAACAACGGCCTCATATAATAAACGTTTACCGAAATATACCTCTTTAGTACTCTGGGTGCATGTTTGCACTAATCCTGGGTGGTTTAGCGGTACAGTTCTCGATTTGGACCTCGGTGGGCATGGGTTCGAATCCCATTGCCGGCACTAAACTGCGGGCCCACGTTCGGTTTTGTTAAAATGTTCACTGCTAAAAGATGTTTCTTGTAAAACATTTAAAGTAGCAAACATAAAAATAATAAAAAATAAAAAATAATCCACCAAGACGGAATTAAAAGTACACTACAGTGCGTTTGGTACTGCTGTGTTGGTTTAAGTATTTCAGTGCACCTAGTCTAAGATACGCCGTATGGAGGAGGAACAGTCAGGAATATTATTATTACTAGAATTTGAGAATATATATATATATATATATATATATATATATATATATATATATATATATATATATATTTAAAAGCATTACAGATGTAATTGTTTTTTTAATTTTTAGTTTATAGCTATACGTAATACATTTTAACGTGTACATATTTTAAATTCATGGTAGTTAACTTTCAAATGTTTCACGTTACGGTTATTTACGTATAAGTGCTACAATTTTAGTTGTTTTTTTAAATAAATTGTTTTATTATTTGTTATATATAAATATAGATATACAATATATAAATATACAATTTGAAAGTCATTTAATAAGTTATTTTAATTTTTTTAAATGTTTTAAAGAAAAAGAATTATATTATCATTATTACTATTATTATTATTATTAATAATAATATTATTGTTACTATTATTACTATTACTATTATTATTATTATTATTATTATTATTATTATTATTATTATTATTATTATTATTAGTAGTAGTAGTAGTAGTAGTAGTAGTAGTAATAGTAAAAGTATTGTGACAATCCCCTGTAACTAGAAAATTTGTTGTCTCATGTTCTTCTTGAATTATAGGACTTTGTAGTAGTTGTTTTTTTGCTATAATTGTTACCTTATTGCTTCTTGCTTATTTTTAAACCAAAAGAATTTTGTAATAAATCCAATAATACATTTGTGTGCTTATCTTGTATGCTTTATATATGATTTATTTTCTTCTATAGAACAATGCACTACAATACAGTAGGAACAGACAGTGTACAATTGCCAATATTGATTTTGTAGCATCATCATCATCATCATCATCATCATCATCAATTCTACCTGTCGATTATTGCCAAAATGGGCAAGGCAATGTGTACATTGTAAACAGTATCAATGGTACCTTCGATTATCATCATCAGGCGCTTTTCAATTTGACCGAATTGGATCAAGTTGACCGCCAATGCCATTCGCTGGTTGTTGGCAGCGACAAAGCAGCCGATACCAATGTCCACATCGATGCTTTGTGCAACGATTTTACAACATCGACTGTCAATGTTTTGCCGCTACTGCAAATGTCGAGTCTACAAACGGAATTTTATGAACAACAGCAACAGCAACAACAACAACAACAACACGACGTGCAAAACAATTTGGAGTCGAATTATATGATCAATAATTTGGTCGTAAGATAGTATTTGTTGGTTTTTGCAGTTGCTTTGTGCCAGAAGTAGTTTGTAACAGTGATTTTTTTGGACTAATGTTTATGAAGTTGCAATGTTTAATAGTGGCGACAGTGTTGACTGTTACCTTCACGTGGCGCACTTTTGTGTTGGTTTGGAAATTGAGTGCACAGCGATACAACTAAGCTTCCGCTTTGGCAGATGAGTACAATCACACACAGACACACAAAAGATATACGTTAAGATATACGTACGTCATATACAGTCCGGGAGATAAGCTTTGCAATAAAAACAAGCGGTTTTGCCAATGTTTGCGAACAGTGGCGACGTCAAAAGGAGATCGTCTACTAGCCAAGATTATTGTTATTGTTCTAAGTTTGTTACGCCTATCAAGACATCGAAATCGATCCTTTAATATAGAAATGATGAAGAAGTGACACTATCACTAACCAAATGGATGGAAGGTATTTTCAGATATACGCATACGTATGTGTAGTCATTAAGTATGTTAAAGTATATGTATATCATATGTAGCCATTAGACTGGAGGAGATAACCCCGACAGAAATTCAGGCGACTTTGACAATCTTTGTAAACAGTGGCGCCGTCACAAGAATGCCATTTGTCAGCCAAGAAACGTCGTTATTCTCGTATGTTTGTCATAATTATGAAACCATTGGAAGTCGACTGTTTAATATTAAGTACACAGAAATAATGAAAAATGGTAATCAATCTCAATAAAATAATAATGAGGTGATTCGTGTTACTTGAACACTGTGCATCGCAAAGGATGTTTGAACTTTGCATTAATAAACAATACAAATAAATTTAAATCACGTGTTTAAATTATTGATTTTGCCATTTGGTAGAATTATCCCGAGCCATCGTATTTAAACCACAACCCCGTAAATTTGGAATTGTTTCCCACTTCGTCATCAACCATCATCCATCGTTTGCCCAACATTGATCAGATTTCCCATTCGAAGCATTATCAGACTGACATTTCCATTGCTTGCAACCTTTCAACTGTTACGTACAATTCCACTCCTTCACAATTCCATTGCTCCTATCATGACAATGATTTATTTACTATCGAACAAAACGCCCCCATTTGCCCAACTAATCAGATTCAAGATCCTGCTTATGTCCCCGAACCAACTTCCGTCCAGTGTTTTATTCCCACCCAAGAACCGATAGACCAAGTTCAAGAAGAGCTCAATGCAGCAACATTTCATTTAATCAACGAAGGAATTCACTATGACGTGCATCAGCCACATGCCTATTACGACTACAATGTCTATTGTTCCCAAAATCAAGGCGGCGACTGGGATACCGGTGAATTGGCACGCAGTGGTCTGTCAACCGAGGCACTGTCGAGTGTAGCGGCTGCGAATGACGACTTCAATTGTTTGGACGTTGATTCCATGTATTACAGACTTTAGACGTTTTGCTATTATCGCTCGCGCGCGCATGCGTGTGTTTGTCGTTATTCAATTCCCCCTGGTGAATTATTTCCATTTTTGGTCTATTTTTAATTCACATATTTTGTATTTAAAAGTTTAACGTTAAATTTTGGGTTTGTCAAATTCAATGTTTCTCTTTTTTCTAATTGATTATTTTAAAGGGGGCTAATTCTAAATTTAATAACCAATGCGGGATAGTTAACAATTAATTTGGACGGACATTATAGTACGCAAACTTAAGCGTTTTAGTTATGCTAAGCCGCCTGTCTAAGTGAATTACTTAATTGGGCCTTTGATTACTTACCTTTTGCAGTTAATATAGAGATCATTGGAGGTGTTTAATTCAGGATGTAATTAGCATTTAAAGTCAACATACCTCAAGTATAGTTGATTAAGTGCACTTTGTAAAAGTTTATCGCTAGTGGGCTGTTGCCAATTTGGACTATCCTAGGCGATAATAATCGGTGGAAAATGTTTATCTCCAATAATGATGATGATAATCCTTTTGGTATTATTTGTACTAGATATACATTTGTTTGTGACTATTATTAAGTAAACGTTTTACTAATTGTGCCGGGTACAGCGCTCGATTTGAACCTTGGTGGGCATGGGGGTTCGAATCCCACCACCGACCCACTAAATGCGGGCCCACGTTCGGCTTCGCTAAACAATGTCCACTGCTGAAAGGCACGTTTCTCGTAAATCATTCAAAGTAATAAACATTAAAAAAAAATAATTGCATTCTGCTGAAGTGTAGTGAAAGTTTTATTCATTATTTTAATGTGTGGAGCGCATTTGGTAGGCACGGTTTAGACTTTTGATATCCATTTGTTAAAAAGGTGCTTTTAATCAAACATTTAAGTAGTAAAAAACCAGTTTGCGTTTGATTCAATTAGGGGCTTACCAAATGTAAGACGTTTTGGTTAATTTTAAATGTATATTTTAATAAAACAGTTCACTGACTCTAAGATGACATTC
>JAKXYG010000635.1:162500-210000 GCA_025895645.1 Cardicola forsteri | reverse complement strand
ACTGTTATTACTATTATTATTATTATTACTACTATTACTATTATTATTATTAGTATTATCATTATTAATAATAGTTATAGGAATAATAAAAATAGTAATAAAAATATTTTTTAACATGCCCTAATTCCGTTTTTGTTAATCACTAAGTATCATTTTGCCATTAAAAGGTTAATTTTTCTGAATACTGTTGCAACTATTTTGCTAATATCATTATCGATGTTTAAATAATAATTTTAGTCAAAGTTGATAAATGAAAGATTAAAAGTAGTCGATTTGATAATTTATAACTAAATATTTTTAAATTGTACACAAACAGTAAGTGCGTAAATAATATTTTTATAGTTAAAAATTTAAGTGCAAGTGTATAATATCAGCTAATAGTTTTTAAAATTAAATCATTTTGTAGTCAAAAACCGTAATTTTATATAACAAATTTTAAATGTTCAATTATATTTATTGCATGCACACTTCATTTTTATTTGTCTAAATAATACAATTTAATAAAATGCAGTTTTTTGGTTTAACATGAATTGAAACAATATTGATTTTTAAACCAAAAAAAAATATTAAATACTATAAATATTTCCAATCATTGGACTTGTTAAAATAATAAAAACAATAATAGGATAATAATAATAGTAATAATAATAATAATAATAATAATAATAATAACAACAATAATAATAAGAAGAAAAAAATAATAATAATAATAATAATAATAATAATAATAATAATAATAATAATAATAACAATAATAACAATAATAACAATAATAACAATAATTAAAATAAAAAACAAGTAATAATAATAATAATATAAACGATAATAATAATAATAGTAAAGCAATAACAGTAATAACAATAATAATAATAATAATAATAATAATAATAATAATAATAATAATAATAATAATAATAATAAAGCAATAACAATAAAATAATAGCAATAATAATAATATAAAAAAAAACAATAATTAAAACAAAAACAACAGTAATAATAATAATAATATAAACGATAGTAATAATAATAGTAAAGCAATAACAGTAATAACAATAATAATAAAGCAATAACAATAATAATAATAGCAATGATAATAATAATAAAAAAAAAACAATAATTAAAACAAAAACAACAGTAATAATAATAATAATACTATAATAATAATAATAATAATAATAAAAATAAAAACAAAAATATGAACAACAATAATAATAAGAAAAAAACAAGAACAATAACAATAATAGCAATAATAATAATAATAATAACAGTAATAATAATATTAATAATAATAGTAATAATGATAATAATAATAATATTTAATATTTTGGTTTTCATTGCTTGATTCAGTTTTTATTTTTTTATGTTTATTACTTTGAATGTTTTACAGGAAACCTTTTTTCAACAGTAGACATTTTACCGTAGCCGAAGTTGGGCCCGCATTTTAGTGGACCGGTAGTGGGATTCGAACCCCGATGCCCACCCAGATCGAAATTCGAACGCTGTATTGTTTGACCACCCCTGTACTTATTATTATTACTATTATTATTTGTCGATGAACAATTTCCATCCATTCTAGATGACCACAACCAATTCACAATCGGCAGATCAGTGGATAAATGGTCTTCTAGTCGAATACAACGACAAAGCGCTAAAAAATGGTCTGTCTGTTTTAATTGGCAACAATTTGGGCGACGTTGTATCGATGCAAAAACCGCATAGCAAGTCGACAACAAACAGCGCTTTGCCACCCCGATGCGACAGGAAACGTCTCAAGTCGGACAATAGTCGAACGACTCGACAGCGTTCGAACGACGACGACAAACATCATTTTCCACGGTTGAATCCTACGGCGACAGTAGCAAGTTGTCCGACGGTGAAAAAGTGCCAAGTTATTAATGCATTGTGTAAACAGTTGAGCACAAAAACTGTAAGTATTGAATTTTGTAACATTGGAAATAAGTAAACACTGTAAAATTGGTTTCGTTTTGTTCGACAGCTTGTAGTGTTTTTTTTAGTTTTGACTCGATTGGATAAGTCGTATGTTTGTTAAATGTTGGAAATAATGGAACATTGTTTGGTTTTTTTATGGTTTACATGTTTATTGGTAAACATATTTCCGTAATCAAACAAGAGTTTTTTATTTAGTGCCCGTAGTAGGTTGGGTGGCTAGACATGGATTTTTATTTTGCCTTGTTTTTTGCTTTTACTAGCGGTACAGCGCTCGAATTCGGACCTCAGTGGACATCGGGGTTCGAATCCCATCGTCGGCACTAAAATGCGGGCCAACGTTTGGCTTTGCTAATTGTCTACTGCTGAAAGATGTTTCTCGTGCAAACATTGAAAGTAACAAACATAAAATAAAAATGGGAGAAGGCATACATTTGATTACATATAGATAGCTGTTGAGCTAAATGAAATAAACCTATCAAAAAAATTAGGTAGCCTTATTACCAAACAGTGGCGTTGTTACAAGAATGTCATCTGAGTCAGTAAACTGTTTTATTAAAATATACATTTAAAATTAACCAAAACGTCTTACATTTGGTAAGCCTTTAATCGAATCAAACGCAAACTGTTTTTTTACTACTTCATCATCATCGGGGATAAACATCCCCCACGGGTTATTATCACTCAGGGTAGTCCAACAAAAACCAAAGCGTTTGTAAAAACGTCAACTTTTCTAGTGTGTACTCAAAAAACGACATTTGAGGTGTGCTGACATTAAATGTTAATTACATCCCGAGTTAAACCCTTCCAATGATCTCTGTTGACTGCATAGGGTAAATAAACGGACGCCCATTTAAATAATTTATTTGGACGGGGGGGGGCTTAGCATAAATAAAAGGACTGAGTTCGCATGCTACAATGTCTGTCCAAATTTTCCGTTGGCCGCCTGGCCCTCTTTTCCATCCGGGTATGGGTGGGCTTCTATAGCTATTCTGACTGGATGAGTGGGAGATCTACGTAAAACATGACCAATCCATTTTACTCGTCTTTTTTTAACTGTGCCAGGATAATTAAGCGGTACAGCAGTCGACTCAAACCTGGTTCAATGCCAACTACTAGTATTAAATGCCGACCGCCATGTGGTTTTGCTAACGTGTCCATTTGCCAAATATTCCAAATAGCAAAAATATCGAAAAAAGCTCTTTTGTCAAATAAATAAATAATATAAAATATGTGTCAGAGTTTCAATTTTACCTAACCAATTAACCGATAGCAACAAAAATGATGACTTTTCTACAACGCGAACGTCAATAAGCAAATAGGTACAAACAAGTTACACATTTATAAAAAGCACTACAGGCATATTGGATTATTACAATAACAAAAACAAAATTTTAATTAAATTTTAGTTTGTTTTAACTTGTGGTAAATTATTTAAGTATTCTTTTGGTTAATAGAAAGACAGATGCTTGTTTAATATGTAACAATGTGAAAAGTGAAAAATTAATAAATGTGCTTTGTTTGGTAACACTAATTATTATTATCTATTTTGTGTTTTTTTGATAAATAAAAAGTTAAATTTCAATATTAAAATTTGTTATTTTATTAAGTAAAAGTTATTTTTATTTAAAGTATAAATCTGTTACAGATTTTTTAAATGAAATATTATTTACTTAAAAATAATTATTAATGGGTTTTAAGAATTTTTATTGGATTTGTTAGATTTACTTGAATAATAAATTTACTTGGTTTTAGTCGACCAGGAGCACTGTACAGCTGTTTCACATCTTTGTTTGGAATCATCAGTAGTAAATACCTTTCAAGTTTAACACTTACATGAACTTGAACCCATGCTTTATCTGGTGTCAGGCGAGCGCCTTAACCACTGAGCCACGGATGGTTTAAATAATTAATTTTATGAACATATTTGTTACAACTTATCTTATAATGCTAGCTTTCTAGACGTAAGCGTATATTAATCTTAAACATAAATGGCTTTTTTTTTTTACAAAATATCGTTTATTTTAGCCAATTTCCTTTTATTATTAATTTTTTAAAGAATAATAATTATTACTATTATTATTTTATTTATTTATTTTTACTACATGTAAATGTTTTGAGACGGGAGACGTGCATCTTTTAGCAGTGGACATTTTGTGGAATGTTGAACGTGGGACCGCGCATTTAGTGGGTCAGTGGTGGGATTCGAACCGCCATGCCCACCGAGGTCCAAATTGAGCGTTGTACTGCTATGCCACTATGAAAAACATGTTTTCAACATTACTTAATAGCTGTACGGATAAAGTAATTGCATACACAACACATTTCCACTAGTAGTATTACTGAATTCATATTATTGAAAAATATTTAAACAAATCAATTATTTGCATATAAATAAATAATTGTTATATTATTATATTATACAAAACCCTTTTGATTTAAAAATAAGCATGGGGCAATAAGACAACAATTACAGAAAAAAACAGCAACAACAACAAAGTCTCGTTGGCATTGACGATTCTGCGCAATCAAAGATTAAGCTTTCTTTCGGCTTTTACTCAACCTTGTCATCTGTATAACCCTGTCATCTAGATACGTGCAATCGCTTCTTTGCCGTTGTTCGTCGAAATGGCATCCTCTTGATTGTTTTTGTAGCAATATAAATTTTTTACAAAAGTCAGGTTGCTAACCTTGCGCGCTCAAACCCTCCTCCTTTATCTAGGCTTGGGACTAACTAGATTCAATCATTTCTAATCCAAACTAGGCGGAGTTAAATTATAATAATGTAGACAATAATAATAATAATAATTTTAAGTCGCTTGTATAATTGTTTACAATCGTTAAAAATTAATTTTAAAAAAATGTGTTCAATATTTTTAAAAATACGTTTAAAAAATTATAAATTGTAAAATTAGCATTATTATTAATTGGCCTTTTATGAAACTTTGATATTATGCAAATAATAAATAACATAGGACGTAAATCTTTCAAAAAAAAATCAATTTTGGCATTTAAATATTTTAACAAAATCTGGGCTACATGTTCACTAGTTTAAAAAAAATTATTTTGTAATGAAAAAAAGATTAAGATTATTTGTATTTTATTTATTTATTTAGCTTTCATTGGTTAAATAGGTTTTACAAAAAACATTTTGAACAAAGACCACAGTAATTATAACTTGTACCATCCTTACATAATTTATCCATTGTTACTGCCTTGAATATTTTACACGGGTAGCGCATCTTTTAGCAGTAGTTACCTTAACGAAACCGAACGTGGGTCGGTGGTGCGATTCGAATTCCAATGCTCACCCAGGTCCAAATCGAGTGCTGTACCCCGGTACAATTAAGAAATTTTGTGAGATTTGTACTATATAACACAATATTATATAACAACAATAATAATATGCTTATTAAACAATCTAGAAAAAAATAATAATAAAGAATGAAAATTTTTGCATTTATTGTTTCAAAACAGCAAAGGTATCAATTTACAACATGAAGTTTTTTATTTTTTTACAATAAAACAAGGCAGGCTACTTATATAAAGTATTAAATATTACAAAATCATGTGATTGTGTACAGATATCAAGTCACTGTTAAACATATTGGCAAAAAAATAAATGTAGTAGTAGTAGTAGTAGTAGTTGATATGGCTTTAATGAATTATTATGCGATGCTTTGCAACAAAATTCCTTTATTGCAATAAAGGCAGTTTTGTATTATGCAAGTTAACCTATATTTCTTGATTGATTTTTGAAGTAAATATTAAAAAGCAAAAAAATAATTGATGGTGTAGAATGCTTTTTACATTTTATTTATTTATTTTATGTTTGCTACTTTAAATGTTTTACGAGAAACATCTTTCAGTAGTGGACATTTTATCGAAGCCGAACGTGGACCCGCATTTTAGTGCCGGTGGTGGGATTTGAATCCATGCCCACCAAAGTCCGAATTCAAGCGCTATACCGCTAGATCACCCCGGCATTTTATACTTTGAGTTTCACTGTATAAACCAACTAGAAACATTGAACAGTTATTCTGTCCTTGTTAGAAATGGTAAATGGCGCAGACTTTTCAAGTTTCAGACAAACTGGTACTCATGCTCTTTTTAATTTTAAACCAAAGTATTACCCTCTAAACTGTGGGGTGTTTAAAACAAACCCTATAAATAAATTGCTTATAATAAATCTAATTAATTGCTCAGTGACTCCAAATGCTGTACGTTTCTACCGGTAACAAGCAAGTAAATAATTCTTCTTAATAGGATTTAAGAAATTGTTTTAATTTTGGTATTTATAAATTTATAAGAATGTTTAAAATATATAATTATAAATTTTAGACCCTGTAATACAGCAGATACACAATACACAGCGGTATAACTAAGGATTCCATTTTAGTATATAAGTAACAGTATACGTTAAAAATATTTAAAAGGTATCTTAAGGTATACGTATATCATATGTAGTCCTTGGGCTAAGAGAGATAACTTTGATAAAAATCAGACCGTTTCACCAATCTTTGCGAACAGTGACCCCATCAGAAAAGCTTTGTTTTTATCCATCACAAGCAATTGTTTGATGTGTTGTACGAATATAGAAATAACGAAGAGGTGATTACATTACTAACGATAACATTGAAATTTATTTAAACAAATGTTTATAAACTGTGCATGCAGTAGTATTCTAATTGAAATATAAAAAAAGTATCGCATTTATTAAAATTCCAAATTATCATGTAATAAAGGCAAAAATTGGGATTAATGTATGTGTATGTATGTATATGTGTGTGTATATATGTGCACGGAACAGCGACAAATGGAGTAAATATCAGATTTTAATTGATCAAAGTGACATATGTTTTTGCAATTACATTATACAATACTTGGAATTGTTGTACGCATTTATTGACGATTGTAATGTGTATTTGCATGATGATAATTACTTTACCAATTGATTTGATTGTTATAGCACCACCATTGTGTTTCTTTTCAACAGTTATGTAATTTAAATATTGATTTAAAATCCATTTGATTGCATTTTCAAATTTTAAATTATTTTTTTAACGGTAGTGTTTGAACATATATCCAAACGTTTGTGCTGGATTTTTAATTCAATACAACTTTTATTTACATAAGTTGTATGTAAGTGATTAGTAGAAATAGGAACAAACGTTGGTGAAAAAGTCACTTTTTCATTGATTCCTTCAACTGTTTACAGGGCCTATATGATAAAAACTCTAATGGAAAGGAGCATTCACTTGTTTGTTAACAGCAACAACGTACACCATTTGAGGACACTGATCAGATAAATAATAAATTTACAGACTCGAGTTCATTCACTCGTAGCTTAGTGGTTTAAGGCGCTGGACTGATACCAAATAGGGCGTGGGTTCAAGTCTGTGAGGCTTAAAAGGTATGCACTGCTAATAATTCCAAAGAAGGATCAAACAGATTTACAGTACTTCTGGTTGACTTAAAATGAAATAAATTTGACAATTCTAATAGTTTACCTTTAGAAACCCATTAATAAACCTTTATTTATTTTATTAATTTCAATTTGTATTTTAGCTGGTTCTTAAACAAATCAATGACAAAATGTACAACAATTTGCAACTGGTTCAACAACGCATCATGTTTATTAAAATTCAGCAAAATTCAGCCAGCACGTTGCCCCCATTTGTCAATCAGCGGTTGGACAATTTTGTAGAGAATACGAATCAATTGTGGTTTAAAACCAACTCCATAGATTATCAGACTGATGCAAAAAATGTAGCACAGAGAAGTGTGAGTCGCTCTACCATTAATTTGAGTTTGATATAACCTTGTTTAATTTATATTCAAATTGACAGCGGTTTGAATCTTAAAGCTGACACTAAATGCATTACTATTATTGCTACTACTACTAGTACTACTACTACTACTACTACTACTACTACTACTACTACTACTACTACTACTACTACTACTACTACATCATTGTTAATAGTACTACTGCTACTGGTACTATTAATATTACTACTACTAATACTAATAGTAAAACCAAAGAATTTTAATTTGAGTAACAATATTTTTGCATAAATAATCAATAACGTTATATCTTTTGCCGAAGTTGTTGATTAATAAGGTTTTGTACTTAATTTTATAATATTCCTTAACAAATAAAAAGTCTAAAATGATTTTGGCTTTAATAATACCATAAAATTATTAAAAATAGTAGTTGCTTAAGGTAGCAATAAGATGGATATATTTAATGCTGAACTTCAACGTAATATTCTAGATCATTGAACAGTTAACAAAAACAATATTCTAGTCTATATTTAAAAAACGGTAACATAATTTTTTAGACTGTTGCAATTAATATAGTTTTAGCCCTATAATATAATTGTAGTTTTTTAAAATCATTTAAAAGAATATAATGTAAATAGTTTGAGAAATAAAAATGTTTCATTAAGAAAACTAAATTCCACAACAATGGGTTAAAATATGTAGAAACTCCCAAATTAAACGCTTTAAGAAAATTTTAGGAACCAATAATTATTACCTAAAATATTCTAAATGTATAGCCTTTATTATCTATTTTTATATATGTGTATGTATTTTAAAATATAATTTATTTTTAAAGTAACTAATTTTATTTTAAAATGTCAATATTTTTGGTCCTGACCTAAATTGGAATTTTATAATGGTATTGATATAAAATATTTACTCACATTGTTAAAATCATGTTTAACGATTGTTTTAGCACAATTTAGATATACTTCTCATAATCAAGTGGTATCACAAAAGCGAATGAATTATACTATATTGATTTTGACAGCTGCTTGTTTTTCTGCATGTATTAATACAACCCCAAAATTAATGAAATTGATGTAGTTAATGGGTTAGAAATAATCAGTCGGTTTTTTTAGTTTGTGTAGACAGTACCACCTTCACAAAAATACCTTCTGTAGGCCAAACTACTTTGTTCTTATCCTACAATTGTTGCATATATCAAACTATTGCTTCGCTCATATTCAAGATCGGAGTAAGCAATCATTGGTTACAAACATTAAACCAATGAAGAGACGACTTAAGTAACTGTCCAAATGCTGAAAGCTACTTCTACTAGAGTATCTAAGCCAATAACCATAAATAAAAATAATAAAAAAATTAATTGGGCGTCTGTTTACAATCAATAGAAATTACTGGAGGGTTTTAAATCGGAATGTAATTAACATTTAAAGTCAGCATACCTGTCAAGTATCGTTTATCAAGTGCACGTTGTAAGAGTTGATGTTTTGTTGGGTTTGTTTTGACAATTTCGACTATCTTGGATGATAATAACTGGTGGAGAATGTTTATCCCCGATGTTAGTAATGATAATAAGTAAATAATAAATTGAATGTTTTGACAAGAAACGCATTTTGTATTAAGTAGACGTTGAGCAGAGTCAAACAAGGGCCCGCATTTTATGTCAGTAATGAAACTCAACACTACGTATATAACTTTTAACTTGAATACTTTGAACTAAATGTTTTTTTGGTATATAGATATTTATTTTATTTCTACTACAATTTATGACCATTGACGTGCGAAAATGGAAGCACTGTGATACTTTGTAGCATCCTGCTCTAGTTACTTATCTTAGACATATTTAACTTTTACTAATACATACCTAAGATAATACTTTAACAATACACATCAAGTAACATTATTCGCAAAAATAATTTCTAATTATAATATACAACATCTATTCTTGCAATAAAGTATAATACCACCATTTACTAAAACTTAAATAAAAAAGCACTTAGGTCGTTAAATAAATAAATTTATTAACTAAAATACATGAATATGTAAAAAAAAAAGTTACAAACTGTATAATGTCAACAATTTAGGGAATATTCACTGTATTTTATAACTTCTGCTAGCCATTTTTAATCTCAGTCCATCAAGGTACCAATAAAATCCTTTGAAACTCGATTTTTCATAACACATACGATATTCTCTATAAATAATACGTTATTTTACAACTTGTTAACCTACCCTTTAAAAAAACCAAACACAAAATTAATAACGCTTAATTCCGGGATGTTGAGGATCAAATGTACAAAAGTCCGTTTTTTGTTTAACAAGGTTTTTGCAGTTTAAATAGGTTAAACAGAGAGTAAACTGTAAATTATAGTGAAAAACAAATTACCATTTTGTTAACGTACACCGGAGCATTATTTTGAACATGTTTTCAATCCTTTAAAACATCTTGCTAAAATTATAACTACAATAATTACGATAAAAAATTCATTAATTTCTTACTGTTTTAGATTTGGTTTGTACGGTACCCTTTTTGTAACTACAAACACTTAATAGCACATTATCTATGTAGATAACACACGAAAACAACTTATTTTGCACAAAAATGGAAACATTTAACAAAATACACACTACACTTGATTTTGGAATGCTGAGTGCGAAATCCGTTAATAACAGCACACACATGGAAGCACTGTAATACTTTGTAACATCCTGCTCTAGTTACTTATCTTAGACATATTTAACTTTTACTAATACATACCTAAGATAATACTTTAACAATACACATCAAGTAACATTATTCGCAAAAATAATTTATAATTATAATATACAACATCTATTCTTTCGAAAAATTAATATTTATTTTTAAAGAAATAATAATCTAAAAATTATAATTTTTTTTATTAATTAATTTAATAGATATATTGAAAATTAAAACAATTTAAATTTTCCATTGCGAAATAATTTCAGTTTGAACATTGCAATCAGTCATTGTTTTTATTATAGTAAATTTAAAAAACAACTTTTATTTACCAAACAAGTTTTGTAAAATGCACAATTTTTTATTTATTTTTAAAATGCAAATAATGTATTCTAAAGACAAAAATAAAACTTTTTATATGAATACGCAAATGTATCGCTCCCTATTGTACTTTGAATATTTTGACAAAAAACATGTTTGAGTAGTAGACATTTTAGCGAAGCCGAATGTAGCCGGCCCGCATTTAGTGCCGGTGGTGGTTCGAGTTAAGCGCTGTATCGCTAGACTACTTTGGCACAGTTCTAGTAAAGAAACTGTTTTTAGTGATGATTGTATCTAAACTCCTCCTAATGATAATAAAAAATGAGCCGGTTTTGCCAGTTTCAAGACTGGATAAAAGAGGACAGGAAGGGCATACGGTAAAACTATTTCACAGTCATAATGCCCCCACAGTAGTCAGTCCCAAGTCCGGTTGAGAATGGAGAGGATTTAAACTCAAGGTTAGCAACCTGGCCTTTGTTACAAACGTGTTGCCAAAGAAACGACAAAAAAAACCGACAACAGCATGATTCCGATAAGGGGATATGGGGAAATCAAAATAAAATTTCCAATTTTCAATATGGACGATTTGCAAAACCCATAATTTAGTATACAATCCTATGGAATCATATTGGTGCTTTATGTTCTTCAGACCGAAAGAATTTAAAATTAATAACGTTTTAAATTGGTTTGATATAAAACCAAATTGACCAGAAACAGCTATCCTATAAAGGAAAGAGCTGTAAAGAAGAGTTGTCACAGGAGTACGTCAAGAATGTATTTTGTCACCGTTTTTGTTTTTTCTGGTAATTGATTTTATTATGACTCGATCCATAAATAATTTATCTTACATGGAACCATGGCAGATTAACAAATTTGGATTTTGCAGATAATATTGGTCTAGTCAGTGAAACTCTAGAAATGATGCAAAATATGGTAACACGACTCAGTGATATCAGTTCTCTTATTGGTTTACGGATTAATTGTTCAAAGACAAAAGTGTTGTGCACTAAGTCAAACAATGATTTGTCCATTAAAATTAGTGGAAAAAATATTGAAATTGTTAATTCCTTTACATATCTGGGAATCATCATTGATAAAGACGGAAAAACCGAAATTGATGTTAAAGCCAGACTTGGAAAAGCAACGTCAGTCTTCCATAGACTCAATTCAATATGGTCATGTTGTTCCATCCATCTGAAGACAAAACTTTGTTTGTACGAAACAATGATCATTGAAACGTGGAAGCGAATGGACAAGTTTGATAAGATGGTAGATGTTTTTTATCTTAGATGTATTTTAAAAATTACCTGGCGCGATCACATTTCAAATAATGAAATCACGAGAAGAAGTGACTCTCGTTCACTACATAATATCACTGTAATTAAACGAAGAAAATATATTGGTCAAATTCTATGTTTACCGCCCGAAACACCAGCAAGAACGGTTTTGGAATGAACAATTGTAAATGGTAGAAGAAAGGTTGGGGGTAGACCACAGAAAACTTGGCTAAGAACTATTCGGGAAGATCTAATAGAAATAAATGTTTCATGGGATCAAGCAAAACGTTTGGCAAAATGTTTAAATATATGGAAGCATTTTGTTGTCTCATACTCTCTTTCAGTTATGAGACTTTGTTGTTGTTGTTTTTTGCTGTAATTGTTGTCTCATTGCCTTATGCTCATTTTTTTAAAGCAAAAGGGTTTTGTATATATATATATATATATATATTAACATGCTATAACTACTTAAAATTACAACATGTTTATTACTATTATTATTATTATTATTATTATTATTATTATTATTATTATTATTATTATTATTATTATTATTATTATTATTATTAATATTAATATTATTATTATTTTCATTATTATTATTATTATTATTATTGTTATTGTTATTATTAGTATTATTATCGTCAATCTTTTGCAAACATTTTGAAAGCTAAATTATGTATTATGGGGAGACTATTCACTTGCTTGTCAGCGACAGTAATGCACACTATTTGAAGACACTGGAAATTAGCAGTAATTAGATTCACTATTAAAAATTGTAATTTATTAGATGTTCGTGGTGTACAACGCTTGACTTAGACCTGGTGAATATGAGTTCAATTCCACCACCACCGACACTAAATGCGGGCCCACGTTCGGCTTTGCACAAAATGTCCCTACAGCTGAAAGATGTGCGTTTCCCGTCTCAAAACATTCAAAGTATCAAAATTAAATAAATAAAATAAATAAAAAATAAATTTTCATTTATTGTTGACTTACTTATTATAAAATCTGTTCTAAATTAAATTAATACAAGTATTTAGTTTACAACAACTAATTATTTTATTATTTTATTTTATGTTTATTATTTTTAATGTTTTACAAGAAACGCATCTTTCAGTAGTAGACATTTTAGCGAAGCTCAACGTGAGCCCGCATTTTAGTGCAGGTAGCGGGATTTGAACCCATACCTACCGAGGTCTAAATTCAAGCGCTGTATTTTAATATTATTAATAATAACTTATTTATTAATTAATATAAAAAATAGTATATAAATAGTTTAGTAAAGGTCATTTTTAAACTGTGCGTAGAAAAGATTAAAAATAAACTGTTTTAGCTATTCCTAAGCCTGGATGAAGGAGAAGCGTTTGCAGTAGGAAGGGCATTCGCGGCAGTAAAAAACCCACTCTAAAGCGACTTAATGTATACACTAGGCAATAAATTCAAATTATTCTAAATTTAAAAATGTTATTAAAATTAATTATTTTGTATTTTTAAAATAACCAAACATTTTTACACATTACAAAAATTTGGTTGATGCACTACATTTTGTAAAAATTGTATAACGTCGATGCATGTGCTGGTAATGCGATAACTCAATTTTAATTATTTCGAGTTAAAAAATTTTTTATATTAAAATATCTAATTAATTAATTAATTAATTATTATTATTACAAAACTTTTTTGCTTTAAAAAAGCAGTAAGATAACAATTACAACAAAAAACAACAATGTCTCGTAATTCAAAAAGAACATGAGACAACAAAATGTTTCCATGCATTTGAACATTTTGCCAAACGTTGTGTCTAATCTCATAAAACATTCATTTCAATTAAATCTTACCGAATAGTTCTTAGCCACGTTTTCTGTAGTCTACCCTCCAACCTTTCTTTTACCATTTACAATTGTCCATTCCAAAACCGTTCTTGCTGGTCTTTCGGGCGGTAAACGTAGAATTTGACCAAAATATTTTCTTCGTCTATTTGTAATAATTTCATATAATAAACAAAAGTCAGCTTTTCTCGTCATTTCATCATTTGAAATGTGATCGCGCCAAGTAATTTAAAAAAAATACATCTAAGATAAAAAACATCTACCATCTTATCAAACTTGTCCATTCGTTTCCACGTTTCAATCCCATATATTGCCGTAGGAATGATCATTGATTCGTACAAACAAAGTGTTGTCTTCAGATGGATGGAACAACATGACCATATTGAATTGAGGCTATGGAAGACTAAATTTATTTACAGAAATAATTAATAAAAAATGTATAACAATTTTAACACATTTTTATTTTGAAAAATAACTTTTACAATAAAACAAATGCTTACATATGAATACACACACATTTACTTTTTATTTTTAAATAGTTAATAAATAAATGCTCAAACAATGCTAAAATAATGTTTTTCTAAACAAATGCAAAAACTATTAAGCAAGTTAAACATGTTTTCAATTTTGCTTTGAATTTTGCTACATTTATCTCTTTTATTTTTTCAATTTATGCGTACGTTTAGTAAAAGACAATCGCCGTTATTTGGACTTTGTTTAGTACAAAAAATTGAATTTTTTTATATAAATGGTGTAATTATCTATAGCAATGCAATATATATATATATATATATATATATATATATATATATATATATAATATATATATAACATTTTTGAATTAAACATTTTTTACATTATGTGCATACATTTACGAACAAAAGGTATGTATATTGTATTTATACAAAATTAAACTAAACAAAAAATAAAATTAAAGATAGTAAACAAAGGAAATGTACAAATTTTTTTAAATAGATAAATTTTATAAATTTGATTTTAAAATCTTTTGTAATACATGTTCTATCCATTAAGTTGCAAACAAAGAACGAATTTAAAAAAGTGTGTGCTAACTTTAGAAATGTTGGATTGAGCATTTTATAGTTATTTATGATGTAGATTTTGTTAAAGTTTACAAAAATTGTGCAAAATAAGTTGCATACGTGACTTGTGTACATAGTTGTTGTGATACAATGTATGTATACTAACCACTGATGAAGCAGTAAGAAAATTATAAAAAAATCTTAATAAATTGTTACTTTAATAAGATAATTTAAAGCAGTAGACACATGTATAAAATCATACTCCAAGATACATTTTAGAACTGGTAGTGTGTTTTTAATTATAACTTACTATTTAATACAGGTTTGATTTATTTAAACTGCAAAAACTTTGTTGATCAAAAACCCGACCTTCGTACATTTGATTATCTACAGCCCGGATTCAAATGTTATTAATTTTGTTTTGAATTTTTTTAAAGACTAGGTTTACAAATTGTAAAGCAACGTATTACATATAAAGAATATTATTTATGTTATAAAAATAATTGAGTTTCAAAGGATTTTATTAGTATCTTGATAGTCTCGGATTTAAAACGGCTGGCAAAAGTTATAAATAGAAGTGAATGCTACTTGAATTGTTGACATTACAAAGATTGTTACTTTTTCATTATATATTAATGTACTTTGGCCAATAAAATTTTTTTTTAACAAATTAAGTGTGTTTGTTTTTAAGTTTTAATGAACGGAGGTATTATGATTTATTGCCAGAATGACTGTTGTTGTATATTATAATTACGATCTTTCCTTATATATATATATAATTTTATCTAAAATATGTATTAATAAGTGTTAGATATGTCAAAGATAGGTAACAAGTGTTGAATATTTTCAGTTATCTTAGTAGGTTAATATAGGATTCTGTTAAGTATATATATATATAAGTAAATTAAATAGGATTAATTCTATGTAAAAAAACAACTTTGTTTTAAACTAATATTAATAATGTGTTTATTAAATAATTTAACTTAACTATTATCAAAATGTTGTTAAAATAATGTATACTACTAATTTTTCTGTCAATAAGTAGTTTGTAATTTGATTATTTTTTACACAGGAATCGTTAAGCAAACCTTCGATCAATTCACCCTATAAAACTAATAGTTTGAAAACTGTTCAGTCAATGAATAATGTCAAACACACGTTTAAAAAATTTCAAAATTATGTTTTTGGGAGCAAATTGAAATCACCAAATAAATCTAACAAAAGTTTATGTTTGAAGAATTGATTATTTTTTTATTTTGAGTAATTGTTCATGTTTTAATTTACAATCAAATTTTAAAATGAATTTAAAAATGTTGTTTACTTTTTTCAAATTATTTAGACAATATTGTTTTTATTTTTATTATATATATTTTTATAAATGTTTTAAAAGTATATACTACTTGTAAGTAGATTAAATATATGTACATAAATAAATCGATTCTATATTGTTTTATGCTATATTTTACAAAAATGTAAATGAAAAATTATATTGTTTAAAAATTATACAGTTAAAAAAACAAAATAATGAGTGTTTTGAAAATAATCATTAGTAATTATAAATATCTCAAATTTCTTTAAAAATTCAAAAATTGAACAATTGCAATTTTGTTTAAAGAAATATTTTATAATTGCAAAATTTGTTATTTTTTTGTAAAAAATTAGTTTTATAATTTAAACTGGTGTTTATTTAAAAAATATATGTTGTTAACGATTGATTAATTAAATATTGTTATTACTGCATTGTCTTATTAAAAAATATTTAGCGCACAGATATAAAAATTATACGATCTCTATAAGAAAAACTGATTATTTAAAATTTCTAATTATCTACACTTTAGTTAATAATAGTAATAATAATAATAATAATAATAATAATAATTATTATTATTATTATTATTATGTTTTAAAACCATAATGCAAATAATTAATTAGTTAAAAATTAATTAATTTTCGTATAGTTTTAGTTGTTTTGAAGATGCCTCAAAAGATTTAAAACTTATTTGTGTGTACATATCCAGATTGATAGTGTTTTTAAGTACAGCTTACAAATTACTATATATGTTACTTATTAAGACTGCAAATAAAACCTTTGTATATTTGATATTTTGTATCCCGGATTTAAAAATTGTTAATTTTGTTGTGCTTTTTGAACAGTAGGTTAATATATTATAAAGTAACGTATTATATTATGAAGAATGTCATTTATGTAATAAAAAATCGGGTTTTAAATTATTTTATCAGTGCTATAAGAGACTCAAATTTAAAACGACTGGAGAAAGTTACACAAATCAGTAAATGTTACTTGAATTGTTGACTTTTTCTCTATATGTTTATGTATTTTATTCAAAAAAATTAACATTTTAACAAATTATGTGTGGTTACTTTATATTTTAATAAATGGTAGTATTTTTCTTTATTGCTAGAATGGATGTTGTTGTATATCACAATTAGAAATTAGTTTTAAGCATAATGTTGCTTAGTGTATGCTGCTAAAACATTATCTGCCTAGTTTGGATCAAAATAATTTCATTTAGCCAGTCTCAAGCCTGGATAAAGGAAGAGGGTTTGAGCGCAAGGTTAGCAACCTAGCCTCTATAAAAAATTTACACCGCTAAGGAAACAATACAAGAGGACGCCATTCCAGCAAACAACGACAAATAAGTAATTGCATGTATCTGGATGACAGAGTTACACAGATGATAAGGTTGAGTGAAAGCCGAAAGAAAGCTCAGTCTTCGATTGTGCAGAATCTTCAATGCCAACGAGACTTTGTTGTTGTTGTTTTGCTGTAATTGTTATCTTATTGCCCCATGCTTATTTTTAAAGCAAAGGGTTTTGTACAGTGTAATGTAATATAATATATATAACAGTAAGAATTAGGTGTGTCTAATATAAGTAACTAGAGTGAAATGCTCAAAAAGATCATAAGATATTGTGACTTTAAAATGCTTAACTAGTATGATACTATTAGCCATCTGTCAGATAGTCCCAAATCCGTTTAAATAAACAAGGATTGTTGTATTAAAAAACAAACCCACTCACTCTATTATTATTACTAAGAAAACAATAGCAAAAATTGTATTGTAATACAAAATACAATTGAAACATTAAACTTTTTGGCATAGTCTACTTATTTTGCAATTAAGTAGTTCAAATCGACAAATTAGCTACATTTTTGTGTATGGAAGAATAAGGTGCACTTGAAAATGCCTTCCATTAAATGCACACCTTATTATGCCAAAGGTAAGTAGTAATTGTACATTAACCAAAATATTGGCATATGTTTATAAATTGTTTTCAAATTTTAAAATATATACATTCCATTTGTGTATGTCAGTGTGTGTGTCCTCAAAAAATTGAAACATTTTTGTTATTTGGCCTATATACCAAATTACACATGTGGTTTGTTGTACATACATACATGTATATATATATATATATAGCAATGTTTGCATTGTACTTTAACTATTAATTACATTTATATTTCAACGTTGTAACAATATTTTATTTATGAACAATTTAATTTGCTGTCATAGTTATTATATGTTTAAGAATTGCAATGTTTTTCCAAGTGTTTACAACACTTTTCAACGTTATTTTTAGCATTTATTTAAAAAAACGTTAAAAATTAATAAAAGTAAGTGTTGATAACATTGGTATCAAACGTAGTAAAGTTAGGCTGCTAAAATCACGAATTCTACCGTTGACAGTCTGGTTGCGAACGCACAAGGGTTGTCTCAAATTGTATAAAGTTGTATCATACATGATTTATCTTAATTTGCGATTGATTATTTATCTATTTATTTTTTACTATTTTAAATATTTTGACGAGAAACGCATCTTTCACCAGAGAACATTTTAGTGAAGCCGAACGTAGGCCCACATTTGGCGCTGATTCATTGATTTCATTTTGGTTGGTGACGTGGTCACTTCTTCATTATTTCCCATATTTATACGTCATAGTAAGCGATCGATTTCGATGGCTCGGCAAGCGTAGACAAATGTGGAAGAATAACAAAGTTTCTTGGCCGATAGACGACATCCTTGTGACGTCGCCACTGTTCGCAAAGATTGACGAGACCGCCTAATTTTTTGTTAAGGTTATCTCCCTTAGCCCAAGGGCTACATATGATATACGTATACATTTAGATACCTTTTAAGTATCCTGGGTGTATGTTCGCACCCACCCGCCGTAGCGGAAGCCCAGTTATATCGCTGTGCACCTCGGATCCTGCTGTTATTAGTCTAAATGCCTGTTGGTACCTAGTCCAGGATGCACCACGTGGAGGACTAACAGTCAGGAATATGACCATCATTAGAAATTGAAACTTTATAAGCATTACTCAAATCCTCAGGGTCATTAGCATCCCTTTGGCGCTGATGGTGTAAATCGAATCCATGCCGACCCAGGCTAGAGTTAAGCACTGTACCGCTAGACCACTCCGGCACAATTCTAGCAGTTCTAGTAGAGAAAGTGCTTTTAGTGACGGTTGAATCTAAGCGCCTCTTGGTGATGATAAAAAATGAACCGGTTTCGCCAGTTCCAAGACTGGATAAAGGAGGAGGGTTGGGGGCATCAATTACAGCTTAACTAGAAAATAAACCAATCAGAGAACAGAACCCACATCCAATAAAATTTACTCAAATTTCGACCAATTAAAAACCATTAAAAATTATATGACGTACAACAATTACCACGGATATCCACCAAAACTATCTAATGGCCATGAAATGCTTAAAACTGGTTCGATACAGAAGCAAATTGACCAAAAGTAACCGTGGCAAAAAAAGCCTCATATTCCCTAGACAACACCAATCCTTATTATAACGTTCAGTTACCTAGTAATTGTTTATATACACTTGCAAGATAAAATCAAATTTAGGCTAGAATTGTTTCTTACAAAGTTGCTCTTGGTGACATCCCTCTACATTAGTTCAATTCCATTCTTACAGTTGGCAGTGTGCATTCGTTGATTTTTACTACCGAGCAACTGAATGCAGGCGTTTTTGGCAAAATGTCCACTGTTGAAAAATATTGCCCATAATACATTAGAAGCAGTAATACACCAAACAATTTTTGATATTCAAAATCTTCAATATCAAAATTGCAATGTGCAATAGTATAGAACAATTTTGTTAAGTGAAACAGTTTTAAAATAAATTATGTATTTAAAAAATAAACATTTCCAAGATGACTAAGAAGGTAAAGAGATACGTAATTTAAGCAGCATAGATGTGAATTTTACGACCAATTCCCCCAAAGTGCTTTGAGTCTAACGAAATATATTTGTTGTTTGTTAAAAAATATATATTTTTACTATTTTAAATGATTGACAAATGCATCTTTCGGTAATGGATATTTTAGCGAAGCCGCATATGGTGGGTTGATGATGGAATTCACTTTAATATAGAGGCTTTTTGGAGTTTTTATTATTTTCAACCTTTACAATACATTGTCTTGATATCCATTTCAAAAATTAACGCAAAAATTTATAAGAGTATCAAATGTAAATTAATTTGTTATGTCTGATTGTTTTTTCATAAAATGAATATTGAGAATTAAAAATAATGTAAAGTACTTAATAGTTTCTTTAATTCTAATATTTATTTAAAAAGGCTGAGTCGGCCAAAATAGCAAGCTACTTCTATATAAACGTGGATAATAATTTAAAGTTACATAATTTTTATAATAATTAACTTATTATTATTTTGTGTGCTTAATTTCATTAAAAATGAACAATAACTAATCCTTAAAATTAATGTTAAACGCATATTCAAATTTGCCCAGATTGTGATGTCATAACAATTATCAAAATAAACATTTAATTATTCTAATCTATATAAATAAAAATAATTTTAAAAATTTTTAATAAAAATGTTAAAACAATTAAATAATTTATTATTTACATTTAACCTTGAGATTCCGCTCATCCGCTAATTTTGCTTTGTGATTGCATTGTTTATGAAATGGACAGTAGTGATAAAAATGTTTTCATTTTAAGAAAAATGAATATTGTGTCATTAAAGTATTGAAAAATAAAGGATTTTTTCCAAAAAATTAGCAAATTTATACAGAGTTAACCATTCAACAATTTATCGGATTATTTGTGGTCAAAAACCACAAAATTATGATAATGTTGGAAGAAAACGTGTAACAACAAGTACAGATGATCAAAAAATTATTATAGAGTTAAAAAATTATAATAAACCTATTTCAAAAACCAAAAAAATAGTTTAAACAATTTTACTTATTCCACAATCAGAAACAGAGCAATTGAAACTGGTTTAACGCTACAATCACCAAAGGTTAAGCCATTTATTACTAAAAAGCAAAAAAATGATAGATTAACCATTTATAAACAATGGAGTGAACGACACTTGTGTTATTGGCGTTTCGTATATTTTGTCAATAAAACAATAATTCGGGACAAACCATTTGTCTACAAAAACAAAGTGTTGTGTGGGTCAACATTTAAAAACATTTACTGCTAGTTGTTAGAAAGAAAGCCCACCTTCGACAAGTAATGTGCTGGTTTGGTATTAAGTATAATCAACTTATCAAATGGATAATTATATCTGATACCTCAAATAGTAAAAAATTCATTTCAGTTATAAAGGATTTTTTTTATTATGAAGTGCAGCACACTTACACGGGGGTTACTACTGTTTTTTCAGACAATGCTCCATGTCATACGTCCAAAAAGGTAACGTCATATTTATCTAAATTCACTTTATTTGCTTTATATTTACATTTAGACAGTAGAGGGGCTAAAATCGAAAAAGCTATCTTTCACTCAATTACCACCTAACAGCCCGGATACCAATGTTATTGAAAACTTTTTCAGTATTCTAAAGCGCAACATCAATAAGCCTACTGAAATTAAGGATTTATGTGAACGTATTCGGTTTGTTGTTCAATATGAGATAAACAAGAATATATCAACACTCTCATTGACAGCATTCCAAATCATCTAGATCAGGTTGTTCAAAAAAGGCGATCACATAGATTATTGAATTTTTTAAACTTTCTAATGTCTTTAATTAGTTGGTAACTGAAAAAAATTGCATGTAATTTGTATTTTTATTAATAGTTAACGTTATAAATCATGTTAATCATTTTACTCCATTTTCAATTTTGCACCAGTTGATATTTTATACAATTTTTTATTACTTACAATATATGTGTATATATAATTATAACTTTTTTAAAATTATTATATAGTATTGTATATTTTATAACCGAAGTAACGTTCTTCTTGTATGCTATGTAGTTGCTAGAGCGGTTTTAGTTAAATAATCACTTTTTTGCAGTAATTGTTGTGAGAGTTATATATATTTAATTAATTATTATATATATTCACTACTTTGAATGTTTTCACTGTAAAAGACGCATTTTTCAGTAGTGGACATTCTAGCAATTTATACCGGTTGTGAGGATCGGACCCATGCCCTCTCAAATTCGAGTTGATTGTTATACCGTTAGAGTACCCCAGACACAAAGCAAAAGAGTCGCAAGCTTCAACCCGCCGAAATACAATGACAAGCGTTTACCTGGAGTCAAGGCTTTTGTTATCACTTTAAGCCCGGCACCAGGTAAGTTATACATGGATGTTGGGTGGACTAACATTACCGTGAGCTACTTATTATGCTGAAAATTCCACGACACTTTAACTCACTAGTCCCCGTGACCCGGAATAAGAACACTGTATAAGGTTTTTAGACCAGAATCAAATATATAGAACTGTGACTATTTATCCAAACTCCCATCCGTTTGTTCTCAATCCTACTTTACTGTGATTGGTCGACTCTTTCATTCACTTATCGATCATGATTCGTTGTCGAAACATCTAAGTAACAAAAATCAAACAATTAGAAAACAATTTGATTTGTCCTAAACGGTTTCATGCAAAATAGTAAGCACTTTTTATCATCAAAGTATATAATCAGTTGTTACTCAATAAATAACCTAAATGCAAAAAAATCTACTAATGGAAATAAACTAAGATGTACAAACGGTAAAACGTTTTGCTGCTCAAGAAAACGACATTTTGGGGGTGAACATACTTCTCATGCAACCATTCAATGACTCTAAACCTATAAATAAAGTTTTTTATATTGTTTCCTTTCTTATATAAATAAAATTAATAATATGGTCATTTAAAAAACACTATTTGTACACTTTGCAATGCAGGAAAAGATATTGCGGTAGGTATAAAACAACCAGTATACAAGCTTATGTATTTTTACAGCTACCCGTATAAATTTTGTTAATAATATTGCATATATATGAATACAAATAATAAGGTTAGAAATGTTATATTTAAAAATGATTAAAATTATATTTTGTATAATTAATTTCTAGACACTTGTTTTGTTCTATACTGCAATTATCTGTAAAATTGATTTCTGTTAAAATAGAATGTACTAATTTAGTACAGATAGTTTTGTTAAAGCACTTGTCAAGAGCTACGCTAAATTTGCACTTGTTAAAATATGCAGTTATTGTAAAAGCAATTTATTATTATTATTATTTAAAAAAAAATTATTATTGATGTTATTACTATCATTATTATTATTTTAAATTAATGTTTAATACTTTGAATGTTTTACAAAAAACATTCCTCAGCAGTGGACATTTAGCGAAGCCAAACGTGGGCCCGCATTTTAGTGCCGGTGGTGGGATTTGAACCCATGCTCACCGAGGTCCAAATTCGAGCGCAATACCGCTAGACCACCTCGGCACATTATTATTGTTATTATCATTATTGTTAATAATATTATTATTAGTATTATTATTACAAAATCTTTTTGCTTTAAAAAAAAGCATGGGGCAACAAGATAACAGTAAGAGTAAAAACAACAACAGCAACAAAGTGACATAATTTAAAACAAACACATGCGACAACAAAATGATTTCATGTGTTGAAAGATTTTGCCAAAATGTTTGTTTAATTACCTGAGACGATTATTTCAATTAGATTTTCCCAAATGCTTGTTAACCAAGTGTTTTGTGGTTTACTCAAACCTTTCTTTTGCCATTGACTATTGTCCATTCTACAACTGTTCCTACCAATTTTTCCGGATTGTAAATGCAGAATGTGACTCTTCGTCTAACTGTCACTTTTTGTTTGCAGGAATGGCATCCTCTCAAGTTGCTTACCTTGCACTCATATCCTCCTTTTTTAATGGGACTGGCTAGATTGGTTTATTTCTGTTCTTCTCGATATAAAAAATAAAATAGAAAAGGTAAATGACACCTCAATCCTTTCCTCTATTAATATTAACAACAAAACAATTGGTATAGTGAAACAGTTGATAATAAACGAAAACTTGAACTTTGCATGATCCAACCAACAATTTCATCTTTTTTAAAGTTTTGTATTTAAAAAATTAAAAAATTTTTTTTTAGAATTTAATTTTCAAATATTCTATATTATTGAATGGAATTAAACAAAACATTCAAATTAAATTAAAAAAACATATGCACCTGTAACAAAATTAAATATCTTGGTGTAAACATAAATAGCATATTACCTGGTGTGATCATGTAGAGCATATATTTTAAAAACCAAATCCTTATGCTACTATATAAGAAGATTAAGAAAACTAAATGTTAACAATTATATTACTAAATTGTTCATTACATCATGCTTTTATCCTTTGATATTATATTGCTCACCTATAATTTTTCCTGGTTTATTAAAACAGGATTACGTTGTTTTAAAAAGATGCATATCATTGGTATCCAAAATCTGCAGGATTTAAATATTCTATCGTATTGAATGATATTGTTGATAAACATTTTAAATCCTGTGTACAATGAGCATCAAGACGAACTTACCCGCACATGAAAGCCAAAACTAATCAATACAAAAATTCATATCTGCCATACTTATCCAGAATATTAACCAATCCAGAATCAAACAAAATTGAACTACTAACAAACCTATCAAAGTAGGAATCATTCCACCCACGCATTTATTTGAACTAATTTGGACATCTTACAGTATAATGTAACAAGTGTGCCTTATAATGACTCATTCAATGTATAGTAATTTTGAATTTTAAAAAAATCACATGCATACTATATTGACTATATGTATGTTCATTAACATATGACATTCTATTTCATTTTAATCCCATTATTATTTCTTATATTGATGGTAAAAATGTATTTTACGCTGAATGTATCTCTAGTGAGATATAAAAGCTTAATAATAATAATAATAATAATAATGATAATAATAATAATAATAACAATGATAATAATAATAATAATAATAATAATAATAATAATAATAATAATAATAATAATAATAATAATAATAATAATAATAATAATAATAATAATAATAATAATAATAAAATGCCAACTTTATTCAATAATACACAAAAGGCAGCATGTTGTGTAAAATTTTAAATAAAGCGTTTTTCAAAAGTAACTCCACCTAGAGAGGATCAAAAATGGACCAATTCAGTTAGATCCGAGTCTGCATAGAGGAAGACAGCTTGAACGTAATGTTAGCAACATGAATCCTGTAAAACACGAAAAAGACACCATTGCGGAAAACAACAGCAAATAAGTGAATGAAAGCCAAAATGAAACTCAATTTTAATTTGTTGATCCATGCTTTTTTTGAATTATAGAAATTCATTGTTGTTTTTTGCTGTTCCTGTTCTATTTTTAAAGCAAAAGGGCTTTGTAAAAATAATAACAATAATGATACTACTACTTCCGGGGTGGTCTAGCGGTACAGCGCTCGAATTTGGACCTTAGTGGGCATGGGTTCAAATCCCACCACCGGCCCACTAAAATGTGGGCCCACGTTTGGCTTCGCTAAAATGTCTACTGCTAAAAGATATTTTTTGTAAAACATTCGAAGTAATAAACATTAAAAAAATAAATACTATTACTACTACTAATAATAATAATAATAACACAAAAATATGCATTAAATATGTACAAATTAAATTCTGTTTTAATTTGTTATAAACTCTTCTGATGAAACTTTTGCAACTTCAATAAAGTAACTAGAGTTAACTTAAAATTGACTACAACATTTGGAATGCTAAAGATCTTGAGAATTTGAGTAATGCTTGTATAAAGGCTCAATTTCCAATAATGGTGATATTCCTGACTGTTCGTCCTCCACGTGGTGATTTCTGAACTAGGTGCTAATAGGCATCTAGACTAATTCAGTAAGGTCCAAGTGCATAGTTCTATAATTGGGCTTTCACTATAGCGGGTGGGTGTGGGTCTACACCCGGAATAATTAAAAGGTATCTTAAGGTATACGTATACCGTATGTAGCTGTTGTGCTAAGGGCAATAACCCTGACAAAGAAATCTTTACCAACAATGGCGATGTATCAAGGATGCCGTCTACCAGCCAAGAAACGTTGCTATTCTTTTACGTTTGTTCCGCTTATCAAACCGTCGAAGTCGATGGGTTTTATATAACGTATAAATGTGGAAAATAATGAAGAGGCAATTACGTCACCAACCAAAATGAAATGAAATAACTATACCAACTTGAATAACTGTATATAAAAATATTTAATACAAAAAACACACAGTGCTTGTACTAAATATACTATAATTATCAAGTTCAAACCTGTACACTGGAATAAACTAAATAACCAAACTAACTGACATAAACAGAACTGTACCGACAACGTTATATTGCACAAGGACGCCACGTTAATTGTCAATAATCTCGGGTACAGTAAAATAAAATAATAAAATGCATAACTTTACAAAATAAATGAAATGCAAAACGAACAACAAAGAACAAGAATGATGAAAAAAGTGTGCATATGGTAAGCCAATGTGAACAAAAGAACTGAATTAAATACATTTCTGTAAAATACAAAAGTACAATTAGTGCACAAAGTGTTTATTTATCCCAATTTTAATAAATAAAACAAGCAATTTTTTTAAAATTTGGTTTGATGCGGATTAAAATGATAAGCACCACGTGTTTGTATTTAACAAGCTTGTTAAAATATCAAACGGTGATAGCAAAAAGTCATTTTTATTTAAAAGTTTAGTTTTTAACCAATATGCAGATGTAAAAAAGATTACTTTTTCTTTTAATTTATTTGGTAAACAAACATTACTTTAAAAAAATTCTGTATTGTATATTATATAAATAGTTTATCGTTCTTAGTGGGATATCCAACAAGAAATTTTAATCTTTGTTCTTTTAACACAAGTATATATATATATATATATATATCCGTTTATTTTTAAAGCAAAATGGTTTTGTAATATTATATATATATATAAAACCCTTTTGCATTAAAAATAAGCATGGGGCAATAAGACAACAATTACACCAAAATAACAACAACAAAGTCTTGTTGGCATTGAAGATTTTGCGCAATCGAAGATTGAGCTTCCTTTCGGCTTTCACTCAATACTGCCATCTGTGTAACTTTGTCATTCAGATACGTGCAATCACTTCTTTGCCGTTATTTGCCGGAATGGCATCCTCTTGATTGTTTCCGTAGGAGTACAATTTTTTACAGAGGTCAGGTTGCTAACTTTGCGCTCTCAAACCCTCCTTTTCGTATCCAGGCTTTGGACTGGCTAGGTTGAATCATTTCTGATTCAAACTGGGGGAGTTTTTGTAATATTAATAATAATAATTATTATGTATTTTGCAAATCGTTTGTTTTGATTAGTTCTCTTGTAGTAAATTATTTTTACTAAAAATGTAACGTTCAATTTTACACTTGAACGTTTCTGTTTTTTCAACACATTTAAAAGTATTTGTTAATAGTAGTTTGTAATAAATATTAATTTGAAAATTACTTTTACAATAAAAAATGTCATTTTGAATACAATTTTGCAGTTTGTCATAGTAAGCGTAAAACTTGTAAATACCTTGTATATCACACATACTGGAAAAAAAAGTTTTTAAAAATTTACGGCATTCTTATTAAAACGTCTACATTTAATTTTTTTATCAGAATATTGTATAAATACATATAAGTTTAAAAACTTGACACAACGGAATATTAGTAATGCATTTAGTTCTTCATCGTATTAGCTTGTTTCTAGATTTTACTACATAAAATGATACGCCAAATTTAGGAATATCCAGCAGTACAGCACTTGATTTGGACCGGGGCAGCCATTGGAGTTCGAATCCCACCATCGTCACTAAAATGTGGGCCCACGTTCGGCTTTACTCAAAATGTCAATTACTGAAAGATGTGTTTCCCGTAAAAGTAAATAAATAATTATCTGAAATTACGAATTGCAGTAGATGATAAAACTAACCAAGGGAAAAAGAATTTTAAAAATCCTATTGGTCAACCTCCGTAAGTGAGTGTGAGTCACGTTGGTGCATTCTTCTATCAAAAGGGGATTGATTGACCGTAAAAATGTATATAACGTAGAAAAATCAATATTTACATAGCACTATACGGTTTGTATTTCATCATCGTGCAAATTTGGTCACATTTTTGAAACTTTTCCATCCCCCAACTGCCGAGTAATCACACACTTACACAAAAGGTTATCTGACTCTTATTAGTTCCCTTTTTCGCAACTCTTTCCCTTAGGGTTGGTTTTATCATTTACCGTTATAACACAGCTATTAAATTTTGCCACAATGGTTTAGCGGTACAGCGCTTGGCTCAAACATAACTGGGCATCGGTTCGGTTCTTACTACCGATTTTAAAATGTGGGCCCACGTTCGGTTTAGCTTAAAAGGTCGACTGTTGACAGGTACTTTTCTTGTGAAACATTTGAGGTAGTATAAAAGAAGCATAATACATGGATTAATTGGATTTACAATAAATGTAAAAAATGAGAACTAAAACCATGTCTTGCATCCTAAGTTTAATATTCCGGTTACATTAAAAGCATATAATGACTACAACTGTAACCTATTAAATTGTAAAGTTGAAAATTATTAAATTATTTTTAATAATTTAAGCATAAGGTCGATTTTTATTTTCCGTTTCAAAATTTGGAATTTTGATACAAAGGCTTTTTATTTTCGCGTACTTAATGCTTATGGTTAAAACAGCTCAGCGTTGTTATTTGTTTACCCATGATTATGAATTAGATCAAAGTTTTTATAAAAGGGGCACAAAAATTAAAACAATTGCCGAATGCATGAAAATAAATGTTTCAACTGTGTACAACATTTTGAACAATAAAACAAGCCTCAGATCACCCACAGTTGATAGAAAACATTGAACAACCAAACAAGATGATCAGTTCATAATTATACTCTTTTACCGAAATATCCTTTCATTGTTTGCATGACCATTGGATTGACCATAGTTACCAAACGATATTCTGTACTTTACATAAGATTATGTAATTATTAACTTCTCCACAGGATTTCACTAAAGTCGGGGTAGTCTAACGGTATAGCGCTCGAATTCGGACCTCGGTGGGCATGGGTTCGAATCCCATCACCGGCACTAAAATGCGGGCCCACTTTCGGCTTCGCTAAAATGTCCACTGCTGAAAGATGTTTCTTGTAATACATTCAAAGTAGCAAACATAAAATAAAATAAATTAAATAATATTGTAACTACAAGAAAGTGTGGTGCAGTTTGATAAAATGAATGGGACGGATAAACTTATACATAATGTTTTAACAGCAACGTAGGTGGATCTTTACAGTAGGCAACGTATTTCATTCCAGTTTTTTTTTTTAATATTTTTGTTTTAAAATAAATTAATGTGTATTTTTAAAATAACAAATTTTTTTTACACATTATAAAGATTTGATTGATGCGCTACATTTTTCTATAACTATATAACGCTGGTAATGTATGTAGTTATTAATGTTAAGTTAATTATATCATATGTTTTTGTATATATGTATTACTATTTTTTATTTTATTATAAAATTTTTTCGTTTTAAAAAATAAGCATGTAACAATAAGACAACTGTTACAGCAACAAAGTCTTATAATTTAAAACGAATATGGGGCAACAAAATTATTTCCTGTATTTCAAAATGTTGTTTTGTTTGATTCCATAAAACGTTCATTTTAATTAAATCTTTTCAACTAGTTATTAGCCTAAGTTTATGTGGTCTACCTGAACCTTTTTTGACCATTAACTATTGTCTATTCTACAGCCGTTCTTACTAGTCTCTCGGGCGGTAAACGTAAAATTTGACCAAATAATTTTCCTTGTTTAATTGTAATAATTTCATGTAATAAACAAGAGTCAGTTTTTCTCATGATCTCATTATTTAAAATATGATTGCGTCAAGTAATCTTTAAAATACGTCTAAAACACCAACGATAAAAACGTTTACCATCTTATTAATCTTGGCTGTTCTTTTCCACGTTTCACTTCCATATATTAGTGTAGGAATGATCATTAATGTTTACCAAAAACGTTTCGTTTTTAGTCTATAAGTCTATGAAAGATTGATATTTTTATTTATTTTTATTATTTTATTATTTTATGTTTTCTACTTCGAATGTTTTACAAGAAACATCTTTCAGCAGTGGACATTTTAGCGAAGCCGAAGGTGGGCCCGCATTTTAGTGCCAGTGATGGGATTCGAACCCTGCCCACCGAGGTCCGAATTCGAGCGCTGTACCGCTAGACCACCCCGGCACAGTTGTCTTTGCAAATATGACTTTAATATCACGTTTTGTTTTTCTGTCTTTACCAATGATCTTTCCCAAATATGCAAATGAATCAACAATATTAACATTTTGTCCACTAATTTTAATGGGCAAATTATTGTTTGACTTAGTGCACAACACTTTTGTTTTTGAACAATTAATCCATAAGCCAATACAAAAAGCAATATCACTGAAACGCGTTGTCATATTCTAATTCTTTACATGCTTGTGACAGAATAGAATAAACAAAATGAATTCATGTTACAGTTTAGGTTTTCTATTATTTTTTATCTAGAATACACTATTAATTAATTAAATTTCGTATTTTTTTATTTGGTTTTTCCTGTTTGAATGTTTCAGCAATTTAACATGTAACAAATTCCCAAAGCATTTAGTACCGGCTGTAGGTCTTCCCAAGTTTGACACTCCTCCAACTCGTTTACTTTGGCATCTACAATAAATGTAAACATTTTATTTATTTATTTATTTTTATAACTCCGCCTAGTTTGGATTAGAAATGATTCAATTTAGCCAGTCCCAAGCCTGGATAAAGGAGGAGGGTTTGAGCGCAAGGTTGGCAACCTGGCCTTTGTAAAAATTTATACTGCTGCGGAAACAATGAAAGATGACGCCATTCCGGCAAACAACAACGTTTCTGGATAGCAAAGTTACCAGATGACAAGGTTGAGTGAAAGCCGAAAAAAGCGCAATCTTCGATTTGCAGAATATTTAATGCCAACAAGACTTTGTTATTGTTGTTGTTGTTTTGCTGTAATTGTTGTCTTATTGCCCCATGCTTATTCTTAAAGCAAAAGGGTTTTGTATAATATAATATAATATATTTATTTTTATTACTTTTGACGTTTTCAACAGGAAACGTGCAGTAGACATTATAATCAGGCCAAAAGTGGTTGGGATTCAAACTTATATACCCATCCAGGTCTAAGCCGAGAGCTCTCATGCTGTCAAAAAAAGTGGGTATAAAAAGAACGCTCAACACAAAACTTGGTTTTTTTACTAAACAAAAAAAAGTATAGTATACCGGCAACATAAAATTGGGAAACCCAAAATGTCGCACAAGAAAATATTCCCAATCCTTGTGAAAATTGACCTTACGCCAATGGATACTAGTCAACCTTTTTTTATTCCACTTTTTATTATAAATAAAATTGAGATAGGGTTTCTTTTTTGACATTTTGTTTTAAGGAAATTTTTTAAACAGCATTATTACACAAACCAATTGTGCAAAAAATTTTAAATGGGTAAAAATATGTCCAAAACTATATTATACCAAATTATACTATATTTCAACCTGTGAGAATGTTTATTAAAGTAAAATACATTATTACATTTACATGAGAGAGTTACAATTTTATTTACAAAAAACCCATGTTTTATTAAGATCAGTTTTATTTAATTTTGCTATTTTTACTTACAATTTAAATTGCATTTTGGCTCGCTGAGTTAAGATTATGTGAATTAACAGTTCATTGCAGTGTAATTTCTGCAGAGGTCTCTAAATTGAAACTGTTGAAATTATGTTGTATTTTTTCGCAGGTGGGTGCTGTGAGCTTGCTCAACCCTGTCCAGGAGGTCGGGCTCGTATTGCTCGTATTGCCCACGTTCGGCTTCGTTAAAATGTCCACTGCTAAAAGATGCGCCTTTCTCGTGAACAACTTTCAAAGTAGTAAAAAAATAAATCAATTAATTAAAAAAGAAGAAACTTTGTACGCAAGTTTTGCAACGTGGGTTCTGTAAAAAATCGATATTGCTAAAGAAACGAGAAAAAGATGCGATTTCGGTAAAAAAATAATCGCATAATTTAGATGATAGGATTAAGTGATTGAAGGAAAAACTACTTAATTAAATTCTACATTTACCTCCCAAAAAACCAGCAAGAACGGTTTTAGAATTGACAATTGATAATGATAAAATAAAGGTCGGAGTAGACTACAAAAAACTTAGTTAAAAACTATTGGGAAAAATTAGTTAAAATAAATGTTTTATAGGATTAAACAAACCTTTTGGCAAAATAATAATAACAATAATAACATTAATAATGTAACACTACATTCGAATGAAAAAGTAATTTGTTTAAAATTAGTTTTCCATTAAAAATAAAATTACACATGACTTTAGAATCAACTTAATCAAGAATATACCAAACCATCTGGTTATAAAAAAGCGATTGCACTAATTATTAAGTATTTTGTAATGTATAATACAAAAAACTGTTATGGTTTATAATGATAATTTTACAAAACGTATTATTATATATTAGTGAACATTTAATAGAAACTTTTTAATTATTGATAATAAATATCAGTAAAATTATTGAATGCTAATAATTCTGGGGATTTGAGTAATGTTTATAAAGTCTTTATTTTCAATAGTGGTAATATTCTTAACTGTTCCTTCTCCACGTAGTGCACCCCGGATTGAGTGCTACAGGCATGCTGATTAATAACAACAGTGACCGAGTGCATAGCGGTAAAATCAAGTATTCGTTGTAACGATTGGGTGCAAGTATATATCGAGAGCAATTAAAATGTATCTTAAGGTTTATGTACAGCGTATCTAACTCTTGAGCGAAGGAATATAACTCTGATAGAAAATTAAGCAGTTTTGTCAATTTTTGCAAACAACGGTGCCGTTACAAGGATCCTTTTTATTGGTAAAAAAGCTTTATCATTTTTTTACGCTTATTGCGTCTGTAAAACCATTGAAGTTAATCGTTTTATGAGTCGTAACAATACAGAAACAATGAAGAGATGACCACGTCTATTAACTAAAATGAATAAATGAAATATGATTATATATGCATTGTTATTATTATTATTATTATTATTATTATTATTATTATTATTATTATTATTATTATTATTATTATTATTATTATTATTATTATTATTATTATTATTATTATTATTATTATATTATTATTATTATTATTATTATTATTATTATTATTATTATTATTATTATTATTATTATTATCATTATTATTTAATATTTATTTAATATTTATTATTATCATTATTATTATAACTATCGTTATAATAATTATTATTATTACTATTATTATTATTATTATTATTATTAGTACTAGTAGTAGTAGTAGTAGTAGTATTTAATTATTATTTAATATTTGTTTAATATTTACTATCATTATTATTATAACTGTCGTTACCGTTATTATTATTACTAATATTATTATTATTACTTTATTATTATTACTACTTTTATTTTTATTACTTAATATTATTATTGTCATTATTACTTATTATTATTATAATTAATAATAATAATAACATAGTGAGAATAGTAATAATAATAATAATTATTATTATTTATTAACATATTTATTATTATTATCATTATTAAAGCTTTTATTTTTATTATTATTAATATTAATATTGTTAATAATAATAATAATAATAATAATAATAATTATTATTATTATTATTATTTAATATTTATTTAATATTTGTTACTATTATTACTTTTATTTTTATTTTTATTTATTAGTTTTTATTTAGTATTTATTATTATTATTACAGTATTATTCGCATTAAGGAAATGGTTAATAAATGATACTTTCTTTATTAGTGTTTGTATTTTTTTAAGAAATATTTTTGCAATACAAATATCAGTTCAGAGGTGTACACACACTGAAAAGAAGTTAAAACTATAATTTGGCAACAACAACAACAACAAAACGTCCTAACAGCTGTTGAAATGTGTTTCGAAAACTAGCATTGCAAACGTTACAATAAAAGTTGGAAGATGTGAAGTAATGTGAAGAGTAATACACATTATATTAAACCACAACATGTCTATAATAAATGAAGATGTAAAATATTTTTAACGCAATATGGTATTGTGTTTAAATATACTGACATTATTATTATTATACTTATAATTGTTGTTATGATTATTGTTGTTATTATTATTATTATTATTAACCTATATATTCTATTAGAAGTACATTTTACACTATACAATTTATATAATACAACATTTCATTATTCAAAATGTTAATTTTTTAAATCAATTTCATATTTGGTATAAAACATAATGTTAATATTTTACCCTTGAAAATGTATGAATAAACATAACCGAACCGAGATATATGGGCTATTTAACCTGTGCATTATGTCTGGATCTACAGATATTTACATAATTGAATCCTATATTGACACACTAGGATATTTGATAATATTCAACACTTGTTACTTGATGCATATATATATATATATATATATATATATATATATATATATATATATATATATATATATATATATATATTCCTCTTCTTCTTTCTTTACAGCTTTTCCCTTTTTTACGAGGGGTGGCTGTTTCTGGTCAGCATTCCGTTTCCAGGTTGTCTTCGCTGATTTATCACATGACTTAAGCAATGGTCATGCTTATGGGGGCCACCCTATTGTTTATCAAACCATTATGAAACATTTTGACTATTTTAGTATGTTTTATTGCCGGATGCCCTTTCTGACGCAAACCTTCCTCCTTTCTCCAGGCTTGGGACTGGCCAAATCGGTTTATTTCTGATCTTCACTAGGCCCACAATAAATTATAATTCCTCTTTGTATTAAAACTTAAAAACAAACATATAATTTGTCAAAAAATTTATTGATTAAAATACATTAATATATTTTTAAAAAATAATTACAAAGTTACAAATTCGAACTGTAAAGAAACGAACGCACGATGGTCGGTTTTTTGCTCAACAAGGTTTTTGCAGTTTAAATAAATCAAACCTGTATTAAATGGTAAGTTATACTTAAAAACACGTTACCAATCATGTATTTACTGCTCTAAAGCATTTCGTCAAAATAACAACTGAATTAATTTGTGAAGAATTTTTAAAAAATGTATTGCTGTTTGAACAGGGATCAGTATACATTCATCTATGCAATTTCAAACATTTTATTACAGCAACTATGTAGACAAGATACGTATGCAACTTATTTTGTAAAATATTTGTAATTTTTAGCAAAATTTACATCATACATAACTCTAAAATGTTAAATCCGATATTCGTAAAAACAGCGCACACATTCTTTAATTTATCTTTATACAAAACTCCACTTATTATCATTATTATTATTATTATTAGTAGTAGTAGTAGTAGTAGTAGTAGTATTGTTATTGTTATTGTTATTATTATTATTATTATTATTATTATTATTATTATTGTTATTATTATTCTAGTTATTGACGTAGGTACTTCAGTAGAGGTAGCTTTCAGTACACACTTATCTCAACCTTTATCTAAAACTCAATAGAACATGTATTACAAGAGATTTTCAAATCAAATTTGACAAATTTATCCGTTTTATCCGTTCACTACCTTTAAATGAACTTTTTAAGTTTTGCCTAATTTCGTATAAATAAAATATGTACATACTTTTTGCTTGAAAATATATGCAGATGATTTTAAAATATTCAATTCACCAGGCACGTTTATATTACATGAACATATGAGCCATTAGTATAAAAAAAATGATTTTTAAAAAATATTAGACAGAGTCCAAATAACGGCGATTGTCTTTTACGAAACATACGCACAAAGTGAGCAAAAAAGGAAATAAATGTAGCAAAATTGAACGTTAAATAAAAATTTAAAATGTGTGTAACTTGCCTAATTAATAGTTACAATTTTTTTTACACAAATATTTGTTTTAAAAAAGTTTGTATTAAATTGTTTTAAAAATAGAATAATAATTATTTATTTAAAAATAAAATGTAAATTTTTATACATTTATTCCATTAAAAATTATTATTTCTAAAAATAAAAATGTTATAAAATAAAATACATTTTTATTAATAATTTTTATACATAAAATACCTATTTTAATAACTGAAAAATTTATCCAGAAATAGTTAAAATTTTGTTTTGACGTTATACAATTTTTAAAAAATGTAACGCATCAATCAAATTTAATAATGCGTTTAAAATGTTCTTACTTTAAACATGTACAACAATGTAATTTAAAAACAAAATTATTTTCAAGTTTATTAATGGGTTTTCAAGGATAAAATATTGAAGTGATCAAAGTTGTTAACCAGGCGTAACTGTACAGCTATTTCATATCCTTGTTTGGAATCGTCAGCAGTGCGTACACCTTTCAACTTTTACATACACAAACTTAAATCTACGTTCTTGACTGCTGGTTCTAATTATCCAGTGTTCTCACATACTATTGTGGCGGGGTGGTCTAGCAATACAGCGCTCGAATTCGGACCTCAGTAGACATGGGGGGTTTGAATCTCATCGCTGGCCCACGTTTGGCTTCGCTAAAATGTCTACTGCTGAAAGATGTTTTTCATGCAAACATTCAAAGTAGCAAACATAAAAAATAAAATAACAGGCTAGTGAATGATTCCTTCTACTAGGATTTTTACCATATAGGTTCTGGAACACTGCCCACGTTTAATAAATTGTTTATAATTATTTTAGGTTTTTGAGGATCAACACAAAATGTGCCGGAGTAGTCTAGGAGCACAGTACTCGACTTGAACCTGTTAGACATCGGGGTTTGAATCCAACCACCGGCCTGCTAAATACGGGCCCACGTTTGACTTGACCAAAATGTCCACTGCTGAAGGATGCATTTGCCGTAAACAACTTTTAAAGTAGCAAAATTAAATAACTGATAATAAAAAATACCAATTTAGTTTATTAGTAAATTGAATAACAATTTTCAAATTTCCAGGTTATTAGTTTATTTGTTATGGGGTCCCCTTCTTAGTTTTTTTACAGCCTTCCCTCTGTTATAAGGGGTTGGTTGAATTTTCAAAGGTAATATATTAAGATAACCGGATCCACTAAATAATAAATTTGCTTAATTGAAGCCAACCAAGAGCACTGTATAGCTGATTGTTCGGAATTATCAACTTTTGAACTGTTACATAAACTTGGACCTATGCTTCATTCAAGTGTCAACCCGATACCTTACAGATTGAGTTACGGGTAGTTAAAACAAAGCTTGTTAATTTATTATTTATAGCAAATCTGATTTATGCTAATTGCCCAGTGCTTTTACCATCAATTATTATTAAATAATTATTGTGAAGGTTTTGTAAATATAAGTGCTAACTTATTATTATACAAATACTTTTTGCTTTAAAAGTAAGACAACAATTGCACCAAAAAAAAGCAATAACAACAAAGTCTTGTTGACATTGAATATTCTGCAAATTGAAGATTGAGCTGCCTTTTGGTTTTCATTCAACCCTGTCATTTAAATACATGCAATCAATTCTTTGCCGTTGTTTGCCGGAATAGCGTTCTCTTAATTGTTTCTGTAGCAATATAATTTTTTTACAAAGGGCAGGTTACTAATCTTGCGCACGCCTAAACCCTCCTCCTTTATCCAGGCTTGGAACTGGCGATATTAAATCATTTCTGGTCCAAACTAGGCGAAGTTAGTGCTAGCTTTAAAACAAATATTTTTCTAAAAGTATTTCTAAATAAACAATACAATGCAAAATATGCTTTACCATTTGTTATTATTGTTAATTCTAAATATTTATATTTTTTTAAAAACATTAAATAATACAGCTTTGATCTTAATTCAAAAATGTTTTTAGGGATTGTATGCCAATCACTTACTTCTTGGCTTAGTCAAATATTTATTTGCCATAAAAAGGTTTTTTATACAAACGTCTAAACAATCCCATTTAAATAAATAAATGTTACATAGTTTTAATAATTTTTTAATTGTGCGGTAGATAATAAATATTATAAAATTCAATACAAAAAATTAATTAAAAATAGAGCCAATTTGTAATATTTTAAGGTACAACAAATATTGTTACAAATTCTGATTAAACATTTGTAGCAGTTAATAAAACACAATATTTTTCTGTCTTGAAATAAACAGTAAATAATAACATAGCAGTTTGTATTAGAAATTATTCAATCTAGCTAATCCCAAGCCTGGATTAAAGAAGAGGGTTTAAGCGCGCGCAAGGTTAGCAACCTGGCCTAGTGTAAAAAATTTGTTCTGCTACGAAAACAATCAAGAGGACGCCATTCTAGCAAACAACGGCAAAGAAGTGATCGCACGTATCTAGATAACAAAGTTACACAAATGACAGGGTTGAGCGAAAGCCCAAAGGAAGATCAATCTTCGATTGCGCAAAATCTTCAATGCCAACAAGACTTTGTTGTTGTTGTTGTTTTGCTGTAATTGTTGTCTTATTGCCCCATACTTATTTTTAAAGAAAAAGGGTTTTGTATAATATATTATATAATAATATATAATACATATAAAAACAACAACAAAGTCTCATAATTTAAAAAGATCGTACGGGGCAAAAAAATGATGATTCCATATGTACAATCATTTTGCCAACATTTTTGTCAAGACATTCATTTCAATTAAATTTTCTCGAACCGTTATTAACCAAATTTTATATTGTCTACCAACATTTCTTTTGTCATTATGAATTGTCCATTTTAAAACCGTTTTTTTTTCGTTTTTCTAACGATAAACGTAGAATTTGACCAAGTAGTTTTCTTCGTTTAATGCAAAATTGACACTCCTATCGGCATTCACTCAACTCTGTCATTCCGGTTATGTCATCATCGTTTATTTCTATTTCTAAAAAATAACATAATTTTAATTTTAATCTTAAAATTACAACCATACAATTGTTCCAAACAACACAACTTTTAATTTAATTGTAATTATTTTATAATTTAAAAATATAATGCAAATTGTTATATTTATTATAAAAAAATAATCACAAAAATTAATTGTGTAATGCAATAAATATTATCTAAAATATTTAAAATGTATAGATTTTATTATTTATTTTTATGCATCTATACATACTTTAAGAATTATTTCTATGGCAATATATAGGAGCAAAACACAGAAGCGAACAGACAAGATTGATAAGATGGTAGATTTTTTTCATCGCCGGTATCTTAGAAGTATTTTAAACATTACCTGGTGCGATCACATTTTAAATAATGGGATCATAAGAATTGACCACAGAAAACTTGGTTAAGAACTATTCGGCAAGATCTAATTGAAATGAATGTTTCATGGAGGATTAAACAAAACATTTGGCAAAATGTTCAAATACGTGGAACCATTTTGTTGTTTCATGATTTTTTTTAATTACGGGACTTTGTTGTTTTTTGATGTAATTGTTGTCTTATTGCCCCCATGTTTTTTTAAAGCAAAAGGATTTTGTAATAGTAATAATAATAATAATAATAACAATAATGCATACATACATACATGCTTCATAATATACTTCATTTTTAAACTAATAAACTGTTTCAATTTTGATTTTTCCAATAATATATCTAAATTCTAAATTTACAACGATAAAAAATGTTAGTTTTTATTCAATGTAATATTTGAAAAATGTTGTTTTAGCAAACCTGAGATGTGTTTTTAATATAAATATGAGTTATTTTGCAAAAAACGATTCAATTATACTAAATCGATTTTGACACAAACTCTGTTCATGTAAAAATGTAGTAATACATTTGTTTCATTTTTTTAATAAATACACAGGACAAACCAGAAAAGTATATCATTTCTATACAATGAAGCTTATTAACATTCTTTTCAAATTAGAATGGAGCAGAAAAGGCACTAATTTAATTTAACATTAAACGTTAAAAAACATGTGTAATTGTTGAATAAAAAAAAACTACATTCGTAAAATTTAATTTTTTGTCAACTCCAAATTACACATTTCTTCGTCTACGTTCATTTTTTTAACCAAAATTTGTTAACACATGTATACAGCACGGTTTTTTTTCAATGATCATTCCATTTACAATCATGTTAATTGCAATTTTCTAGGTTTTGTGTTTTAAAATATTTGTAAGTTGAATATTTTTCACCGTTGCCAAATAAAGACCTACATTTATTGGCAGTAATGAAAGTAGGAAGCAGTTTTAAAACGACAGATTTGGTTAGTTGTTGAACATTGAAAGATGTAAGTTTTCCAATTGTAAATAGAAAGAATTTTGGTTTAGTTTGTACAACATTTTCCTACAACAAAATCGTTGTGCATTACAATACACGAAAAGAGAAATATGTTACTTTGTATTAATGCAAATGTAATTCACCTTATTGAAAATCGTGTTTTTGTTTGCTCAAAATGTTGTTCAAAATATATGTGGTCATAGAAATTGTTTAGGGTTTAATAGAGTACAAAATTGATATCTCGAAATAATAACAGTTTTATTTATTAATGAGTTTTTAAGACTTTTTTAAATTAGAATTGTCGGATTAGAATTTTTGGATTTACTTGAATAATAAATTTACTTAACTTGAATCAACTAGGAGCATTGTACAGTTTTTTAGTAAAAGGGATCACTCACTTGCTTATAATATTTGAGGACACTGAGCAATCAGAATTGATCAGATTTACTATAAATAATAAATTTACAGAGTTATCTTAAACCACTTGTAACTCAGTAGTTAAGACGCTGGCATGCGCTGCTGATAATTCCAAATGTAAGGATGAAACAGCTGTCAAGTGCTTTTGATTAGCTCAGACCAAGTGGATTTATTATTCAAGTAAATTTGACAATTTTAATATAACAGTTTTGTTAAATATTTTTAAAATCTTATTTTAAATTTGTCGATGTAACAAGGTTATTTGGAATAAAAATACAAATTTCAATTATTTGTTTTTTAACAAACAAAATATTATTCAATTTCATTTAAATATTTCCTTGTTTTTATGTTGTGTTTTTTTTGAAATGGTTACACAAACCATTTGATAAAAAGATAAATTTAATATAATCAAAACGCTGACCTACGCTTAGCATTAATATTTGGGATTTTAGCTTTTTTTAAGTGACAATATTATGCTACAAGTGTGAGTTGGATTAACATGAGTGACAGTTCAATTATGAACTTTAAATTTAATTTTGTTTAGTTCAAATTGTTTACTAAAAACTTCTTTTCAACAAGAGTGGACGAAGCCGAATGTAAGCCCACCTTTGAATGCATAAACCCACCCAATTTCGAGTCAAACGCTCTACTGCTGGATCAGTTCGACATGATTATGATTTCTATCGACAGCGCTTCAACAAAGACATCTTTCTTTTATTTACTTTATTTTATTGTATGTTTGTTACTTCGAATGTTTTGAAACGGGAAGCGCGCGCATCTTTCGGCAGTAGGAACATTTTGTGTAAAGCCAAACGCGGGTCCGCATTTTAGTGGGCTGGTGGTGGAATTTGAACCCCTCCCCCTCATGCCCACTAAGGTCGAACTCGAGCACTGTACCGCTAGATCACCCAGGCAAAACAAAAATATGATCACTGAACAAGGACCTGATATAACTTAACTGGAATTACTTATTTTCTCGTTAAGGGTTATAATTTACAGTATTTATTTATAAGAATGATGATCATAAGAAAAAATTGTTTTTATTATTATTATTATTATTATTATTAATTTTATTATTATTGTTGATATTATTATGGTGGTCTAGCGGTACAGCGCTCGAATTCGGACCTCGGTGGGCATGGGTTCGAATCCCATCACCGGCACTAAAATGCGGGCCCACGTTCGGCTTCGCTAAAATGTCTACTGCTGAAAGATGTTTCTTGTAAAACATTCGGAGTAGAAAACATAAAATAAAAATTTTTTTTAAATAAATAAAAAATATTAGTGTATTATTATTATTTTATTGTTATTAATCATTAATCAACTCCGCCTAGTTTGAATCAGTAATTATTCAATCTAGCCAGTCTCAAGCCTGGATTAAGGAAGAGGGTTTGAGCGCGCAAGGTTAGCAACCTGGCTTCTGTAAAAAATTTATACTGCTACGGAAACAATCAAGAGGACGCCATTCCGGCAAATAACGGCAAAGAAGTGATCGCACCTATCTGGATGACAGACTTACACAGATGACAGTGTTGACTGAAAGCCGAAAGGAAGCTCAATTTTTGATTTGCAGAATCTTCAATATCAACGAGACTCTGTTGTTGTTGTTGTTGTTTTGCTGTAATTGTTGTCTTATTGCCCCCATGCTTATTTTTAAAGCAAAAGGGTTTTGTATAATAATATATAATAATCATAATTACTATTATTGTAATTATTATTTTATTAATGCCATCATCATTATTATTACTATTAATATTGCAGTTATTATTGTTATTATTATTTTTCTCTTTTCTACTATTACTTTATCATTATTAATATTAATGTTAAAAAAGGTTGACTATCCTTGTAGAGTTATTCATTATATTATTATTGAATTATCAAATTAATAGTTGTGCATAAACAGTTACGCAGTCCGCATTACCAAACAAATATAATAAAAAATTACCAAGCCAATACGTGTAAAAAAATAACTTGTAAACGAAATCATTTATTTGCTTGTTAGTGGTAGGTTACCTAGTAACCAGTATTAATTAAATTTATTATAAATAAAACATTTGCAAAGTACCTACCTTAAGCTAAAATTAGGATTAATCGGTTTTTCAGTCCGCGTGCAATTTATAAATTATGCAATTTTTTTTGTTCCAGCCGTCTGGTAACATATTTCAAACAAAATCTATTTTCAATTTTTTAAATATTTATACTTTTGAAAAAGTACAAAAATGTATTTGCAAAATAATTGTACAAGAATTATTTGTACTATAATTTTTAGATGAGTTACTTCAAAATATGGTAAACAATTTAAATGGTGAAATATAATAGAACATTTATTTGTCTTCTACGTTACAATACATAGGTTTATGTTTAAATATGACATTTAAATGATATTTCAAAAATATGCGGTTGATATTTGTTTAAAATGTCTACTTTACTTATTGTCATCATTAATTACATTATTTAAGCTGTTCATTCTTTATTTAATCTGATGTACGTTTTTTGTTTGTTTTGTAAGGAAGTTGGGAAAAAAAGTAACATGCATTTTAATGTTAAAATGATGTGTTACAAACGAATACAACTAGCCCAAAAAATACTGGGAAATATTGGAAAAATAGGAAATCCAAAATATTTTTCAATATTCTTGATAAACAGTAAAAAACCAAAATCAATAATAAAGTAAAACTTGAAAAGTTATTTACAGACTCAAATCATTGTAACCATGTTTAACCTAGTTGCCTAAACAATCAGTTTATGGGAAAAATTGACTCTTGTCCACAGCAAAAAAACAATAACAAAGTCTCGTTGGCATTGAATATTCTGCACAATCAAAAATTGAGCTTTTTTTGGATTTCACTCAACCCTGTCATCTGTGTAAGTCTGTCATCCAGATACATGCGATCACTTCTTTGCTGTTGTTTGCCGGAATGGCATCCTCTTGATTGTTTCCGTGGCAGCATAAATTTTTTACAGAAGCCAGGTTGTCAACCTTGGACGCTCAAACCCGCCTCCTTTATCCAGACTTGAGACTGGCTAGATTGAATCATTTCTGATCCACTACATGACAAAATTGGAATTAGACAAAAAAAAATTACTTAGTCAAATTTTACGTTTGCCACTCAAAAAACCAACAAAAATGGTTTTGCAATAGACAATTGAAGATGGTAAAAGGAAGTTTGATAAACCACATAAACTTTATCCTAGAACCATTTGAAAAAAATTCAATTGCAGTGAAAGTCTTATGAGGGATCAACAAATATTGGCAAAATGTTCAAACACATGGAATCATCTTGTTGTTCTGTTTTTTTTATTATAAGACTTTGGTATTGTTTTGACTGTCACTGTTATCTTGTTACCCCGTGTTTATTTTAAAACAAAGGGTTTTGTAATATAATAGAATTATATTACTTAATAGTACTAAGATTAATGTCATCTGCATTAGTAACATTTACAGGCATATTTAGTTCAAGAATTTATTTGTTTACATTCTAACCACAAGCATACCAAATTACCCAAGCCAGATGGTTACATAAATTAAGCAGTCAGATTTATTGTTAAGTGTTTTGTGGTGTGTTATACCTTAAATTGGATATATTTTGTGTTTTTTTTAAACTGTGGACGTCACATTTTATCTTAATGATTTCTTTCATTTCATTGTAAACCAGCTAACCTGTTTTATGCCATTATTTTATTACTAAAAAATATTTATAATAATAAAAATTATATATGTATTTTCTACATCATTATTTCAGTACTGAGTTCCATTTTTTGCGGGATTATTGAACATTTCTATCTATTTTGCAACATTACTTACAGCCGGGGTAGTCTAGCGGTACAGCGCTCGAATTCAGTGGCTATGGTTCGAATCCCATCACCGGCACTAAAATGTGGGCCCACGTTTAGTTCCGCTAAAATCTCCACCGCTGAAAGATGTTTACCGCAAAACATTCAAAGTAACAAACATAAAATTATTTTTTTTAAAAAGTTCAATGGAGAGTTGTAAGTAGTATAAGAAAAAATAGTTAGTAGTAAATAGATGGGGAAAAACATTTTGAGTTAAAAATACGGTTAAACAAAGGTCTATATTTAGTATTAATGGTAGGAATAACTATTAACACAAATAATTCTATTGACAGCTCTTGTTATGCGACCTGATGCCAATTAATCCATTTTGACTAAATTTGAAAACTAATGACATTTAAAAAGATGGCATTACAGCTTTATTTAAAACATTGGGTTCCCTTTATAATTCCATATTACGTCATCTAATACAAGCCAAACATCGGATCAATTTCAAAAAATTGTTTTAAAGTGCCAATTACTTCTCCAGCTTCGAATATGTTGAAAGTTATCGGATCTGTTTATATTCACACATTGAAACCTGCTTTGTGTGCACAAAAACAGTTTGTCACTACATTGAACTTAGCTTGATCGTAATGTTTGTGTTCATGCATGTTTGTAAGCTGTACTAACTTAAACGTCATATGTACCCCTTTTTTGTATATATATATATATATGTTTGTAACTGACGAGAATATACGAAATGAATTCATTTCACAGTTGCGAGTTATTTCATTTTGTTGTAATATATTAACTTAAATTAACTTGCCGATTTTTTATTCTTAGAGTAGACAAAACACGTTCTAAATGAATAGTTGCAATAGTAAGCTATAAAAAATGAAATTGCATCATGCTGCATCAACAACCTAACCAAAATAGCCAAGGTTACAAAAAAGCGATTGCATAAATTATTGAATATTTTGTAGTGTATTGTACAATAAATTATTTAGTAAACAGGAAAAGTAAACATGAAATGTATTTTATTTAGTATTTCACGTTACATTTTATGTTGATAATTTTATTCAGACTATGATTATAAACAACTCAACATCCTATGTAATACCTTCTAATTATTTACAACAGATTTTAATAAAAATAAAATTGTATTTTATTTATTATATAATACTGTCTGCTGTTGTGTTATTATTATTATTATTATTATTATTATTAATATTATTTTTATTTTTATTTTTATTGCAAAACCCTTTTGCATTAAAAAAACAAAACGATAACAGCAAAAACTACAACAAAGTCCCGTAATTTGAAACAGAACATGAGGCAACAAAATGATTCCATATGTTTGAACGTTTTGCTATCATTTCATTAAAAAGTTGATTTACTCGCTAGTAATTATTTTAAAAATCAACATAGGAGGTAAAACAAATATTCTATTTGCAGACTTCCAAATATAGCAAACACATCCACTTAAGAGAAAAACAGACCATTTATAGTAAGCCATTCCAGCAATAGATACCTTTTCCAGGTGCATATTTTGAAAAAAGCTAACAAACCGATAAAATGTCAGCTATTTTTGTAAAAAAAACCGTTTTGTTTTATCTTTATTATTTTCGTTTACATAAACTTAAATAACAAGTAGACTTTTAAAGGAATAATTAATTACATTTAATCAAAATTATGTCAAAGGAAGAAGAAGTTTGACAAATATTTATTATTTGTAAATTCCACACATTTCATTAATTTTAACTGTACAGAAAAATGAAATATTAATTGTAGTGAATATATATATATATATATATATATTATAGAATTGTCTCCGTATGTGCACAGGTATGTGCTAAAAACATACATACACAATTGTGTCTGTACAATGTTTGTTCTATCAAATGAAAACACACGATCATATATATATATATATATCAGCTGTTCGTAGTTGGCTTCCGCACTACATTCTAACAATGGTACGAAGATCCATGGGTGTTGGATCTTATCATAAAGATTTTGTCAATTGGCTATCTTACTTCAATCAAATTTAGGTGACACTCACTAGTTTTGAATGACTTTTAATTTGAAATATCAAACCCATCGTTATACGTACAAAATACACACACACAAATATATATATATATATATATATATATATATATATAAATAAAGAATGGGACAATTATTAGTATAAGTGAAAGTTTTGAAAAATGTTACACACAGCGCATTATTAATGTGAAATGCCACATGATATATTCAACATATTATGATTATAATTATGATTATTAATGTAAATTAACCTTTCTCAAAATAAAAATATGTATTTTGATGTATTATCCTATTTTTTCTATTTTTTAATTTCTTCAACAATTTGCATTCAACATGTTCAATTAATTGTATACAATCATTCACGGAGTAGAACATATCAAATTCCTGGATATTTTGTCAAGCCCAATTATCGTTACAATACTACTTATTTGCGTACAAGTAGTGGTAGTAGTAGGAGTAGTAGTAATCATAACTTTAAACCAATGCGCAATCGATATGTCCATGCAACACAGCGTCGACCGATAGAAAAAACGCTGATGCTTGATTTGGACAAAAAAGTGGGAACAAATGATTATTATTGGAATTATTCTAGTCAAGATTCTCCTCTATTGTTCATTCCCAATTCGGTACAATTTAAACCTGAAGTAGATATTGCTTTGATGTATCCAAATAACCAATGGTTGGATCCGTGCAAAGCAAGTGAGTATTTGCTGTTTATTGTAACAATTTTTAGTAGCATGTTTTTTGGATAAGGGAT
>JAKXYG010000635.1:142500-157500 GCA_025895645.1 Cardicola forsteri | reverse complement strand
ATTTGCAACTTGTTTTGACATATCGTGTTTGATCATTTTTATTGTTAAAAATAAACTCTGCGAATTAAGTTGCAAAATGCTAATTCGTACAATTTTAAAACATGAACTAAGAAGCATGTTGTGAGTAAATTCAATCATGAAAATTGCCATTCCTAAACCGGTGAGACGGAAGATGGGCTAAATTGTCAACCCAACATTTGCATAATGTAGTTGAACATAAAGTGGAGTTTAAAATAAAAAGTAAGCGGTAACAATTAAAATAGTGTAAACTAAACGATTATGTAACATTTTATTGGATGTATTTTTTACCGCAAGTGACCTTGTACGTTAAATATCTATAATTAGATTTATTGAATTAATTGAAACTCCCTGGTCAAATAAAAGCAAAAATGCAAACTTTTGTACTTTTGAATGTGCACACAGTGTTATGATTGTTTGTTAACATATTTTCTACTGAATTTATTTGAAAGCCTTTACAACGTTTGTACAAATGCAATTATTGTTGTGTATTTTTTTGTGCAGATAATTAATTAATTGAATTAGTATAATTTGTGGCGGAATGTCACACGTTACTTCTTTCGTATCTAACAAGATAAAGATAATTTGTCCAAACATTAATAATATAATATTATTATTATTAATATTATTATTGACATTATATTAATAACACTATTAGTATCTGTACACAATATTTGTTGAAGTGAATAAATTTTAGCAGGTTACTTTCGGAATGGATCATTTTTACAAGTAGAAGAAAACGGAGAATTAGAATGAATGATTATTATTTAATCTGTTGTATCCATAAAACCAACAATTTAATATCACTACAGACGTTATATTTTTCAGTCGTCTAAAACTGCGCTAAATGTCTCTTGAGTAGCAAAGTAAAAATGTTATAGAATTATATACAAAGAATTAATTAAGCTTTTATTATTTTTAAATAAATGAAAATTGTGTAAACAGTTGTTGATTTGTTCTAAATATACTAAGACTAGTAATCTTCATTAAGTTGATATTTTTAAAAAGATTGTACAAGAAAATTGAAAATAATAGTAAGAAAGATAATTTGTTATTTCGATTAACACGTAGAATAATTGAAACAAGATGAAAAAATTATATATATTTTAAACAGATAATGATGTCAAATATTACATAAAAATACAATTAACGTGTATTTATGACTAAACAACGTTTTATTTTATCTGAAATAGTCACTAGTAAAATTTTAAATTATTATTATTATTATTGTTTATCGTTTTATTGAATTTAGATACTTTAATAGAAATATATCTAATGGTATAATAAATAGTAATCTGAGGTTTGGTCTAGCGGTACAGTGCGTATGGGTTCTAATTTCGTGCTTACGTTTGGTTTTGCTAAAAATAAAATATACAAACTTAAATTATGTTAACTAGTTATGTTTATTATTAATAATTAATTGTTTTAACACAACGTGCTGGGGTGGTTTAGCGGTACCGCGCTCGAATTCAAATCCCATCACCGGCCCACTAGAATGCGGGCCCACGTTTGGCTTCGCTAAAATGTCCACTGCTGAAAGGCATGTTTCTTGTCAAACATTCAAAGTACTAAACATAAAATGAAAAAATAAATAAAATTAACTAAATGTTTTAAATATTTATTTATTTAGTTTTAATAATGCATTTCTACTACATTTGAGCACACTACAGCATTAAATTTGTCAATACCAATATTTTAGCCAATTTTATTGCTTTCATGTCTGGAAAAATTCATTTTTAAAAAAATGACAGTTTTAGTATTATTCACCTTTTTCTTCACAAGGTAAAATTTCAATTCTTATGTGTATCACCTCGGTACTCGGTACCATTAGGCCAATTTTTGCCATATAACGCTACACTCAAAGTTAAATAAGTATAGATTCAACTTTAACCATTAAAAATGATTTGACTCAACAATAACAAAGAATTTGTGCAAACTATTCATTTTGTTTAAAAAAAAAACAACCTACAAAACATTACGCCTAAAATTTAGCAGTTGTTCAATTCATATTTGTACGTGTTACCTTGTTACCCACCCACCCACCCCCCGCTTTATTTTTGCATAACATAACTTGGCACCAAGTTAAGTGTTGATGAACATACAATTACAATGTTGTTTAAATTGTTTGTGAAATGGTATGTACAATGGGAGGTGGCACTCTTTCGCGATTAGCCATATTTACATTAAATTGTGTTTCAAAAATAGGCTAAATCGATTTCAATAATGCATTGGGTATGCAAAAGTATAAATCAAGTATGTCGTTTACTACCTACTACGTATGCGTAATTTGTCAATAGATTTGTGCGTCGTGTTGTAATGAGGGCCAAATTAGAAAACAAGAAACAAATCGATTGTGTCACAAATGTGGATCCAACTTTGACCCGAATGTATGCGTTTTAAAATGTTACAATTTTGTAATCCGTCAGTTACGGTGTCTGTCTTTTTGTTTTCCCACTAACATTGAACAATAAGTGGAATAATTGGCACCGTTGTGTCAATGTCTGCCTAAATTGCTTGCTAACTACTGTTTGTGGGGTTGTATTTTGGTCTTAATATTTTACTTTTTACAAATGTACGTTTACACTTAAATCCTTTTTACGTCTTAACAACAAGACAATTAGTTTTGTTGACAGCTAATTCTAGCTTTCTACTTTGTTTATTTATTTATTTTTACTAATTTAAGTGTTTTACAGTATGCACATTTCAGCAGTAGATATTTTAGTAAAACCGAACGTGGAACCGTTGTGGGATTCAAACTCATATGCATCAAGTTCAAATCGAGTTTTATATACCTAGGCCACTCCGGCGTTTAACTCATTTTTAGCTGCTTTTATCAATGTTTTTGTTACACCAGACACTAGAAACTGATAGAAACAATTGTAAATTGCAAAAATGAATAAAGGTTTATAAATTATTTGATGTTATTTTAAGCAATAGAAAGATTTCTACTTACGTAACCTGTACATTGTACCGATGATAATTTTTAACAAATTATACTTATTTGTGTGCTTGTTTTTTTAAGAATAAATTTACATAAATAATTGTAATATTATTTTTTATAACAAAAACAATAAATAATATTAAAAAATAATAATTTATAGTTCAAATGCTACTTGAACAATTATTTATTGAAACTATCAATTCCAATACAGTAACTAATTTATTAAATCTATATATATATATATATATATATATATATATATATATACATTGATTCTTATATGTTTGTGACTAAAGAGAATATACGAAATGAATTCATTTCACAGTTTACGTCTTCTATTATTTTTGATTGGAATTTCAATTGTGTTAAAACAAAATTTAAAAATGTAGATAAAAGAAAACATTTTAAACAATTCTAATCACTATTTATTGGTTTAATACTAAGCCTATTAATGTTATTCACTAGTACTATATATATATATATATATATATATATATATTAAAATCGTTACAGCCATAATCCTGGCAACCGTGATGCGTTAAAAGAGTTTAAACAAGGCGAAAAAAAAATTTTTTACATCATAGTATGGTCATTATGAACAAGGCTCATTATGTAAAAAATTTATACAAATTCTTAATAATTACTCCAACGTTAAACTGATATCTACAAACGATAATATTTATTTAATTGAAAAGCGGACAAGGTACAAACTTTATAATCTCAAGCTGTACAGTTTTATTAATGAGTCAAAATATTGACATGTAGAATTGATAGGTAGTTATACTCACGAATCTGTTGACAAAATTATTTAAAAGACACGTTTGAATAAAGATAATATAAGTTCGAATAAAACAATAATTTTACTTGGCATCGAGTTATTGTTTATGAATGAACTATAAAATGTTTATTATTATAATAATTATTGTTATTCTTATTGTTACTATTATTGTTATTATTATTATTACTACCATTATTATTATTATTATTATTATTATTATTATTATTATTATTAATATTGCTACTAGTATTATTATTATTACTACTATTGTTATTATTATTATTATTATTATTATTATTATTATTATTATTATTATTATTATTAGTATTATTATTATTACTAATATGATAATTATTATTACATTACTGTATTTTTAATTATTATTATTATTATTATTATTATTATTATTATTTGTATTGTAGCTACTACTATTATTATTATTATTATTATTAATATTATCATGGGATCAGGCAAAACGTTTGGCAGATGTTCAAATACATGGAAACATTTTGTTGTTTCATATTCTCTTTGAATTAATTGTAATTGTTGTCTTATTGCCCCCAATCTTCAAATTTTTTAAAACCAAAGGGTTTTGTAAATAACTAATAATAATAAAACAATAATAATTATTATTATTATATTTTTACTATTATTATTATTATTATTATTACTATTGTTGTTATTATTATTATTATCATTATTATTATTATTATTATTATTATTACAATTATTATTATTATTACAATTATTATTGTTAGCAATATTATTATTAATGTTATTACTATTATTATTATTATTATTAATGTTATTATTATGATGATTATTATTATTATTACTGTTGGTGTTATTGTAATTATTATTCCTATTATTATTATTATTGCTATTAGTATTACTATTATTTTTACTATTGTTATTATTTTTTTTATTATGATTATTATTACCATTATTATTATTATTATTATTATTATTATTGTTATTATTATTATTTAGCTAAATATTCAGTAAAAGTTAAGAAAACGTTTTATAGTTCCTTTGAATCATAAACCGTCATATTAAAATTTATAAAAAGTAGTCATAAGAATAATTTTATCCATTGGTTATGTTAAAGACAGAATAACAAAAACATATTAACTATCTACTTTATGTCAAACAAAATTAATTCCAAAATGTCTGTTAAATATATAATATAAATAATTATAGTCTGTACTTAATATGTCATATTTAAGTTTTACGATAGAGCTTATATTTAAACGGATGGTGTAGCCATGGGCAGTCCATTGTAAACCTATAGTGACAAACATATTTTTATCTAAAACAATTAAAAATATAATTTTATAAAAGAGGATATGTGGATAATGTTTTTTTGGTAAGTTACAACAAACAGAACTTTTGGGAATTATTTTATATTTTTAACAAACATTATTTAATTATAACCAAATAACTGATCAGTTAATATTTTCACTTTAAAACTTTTCAGCCTTTCCAAGAAAATTGTATACTAATCAAAACATTATTTTATTTTACTCAAAATATATGACCGATTAATATAAAACAATTCCAAATAATTGAGCAATCTTTAATCAATAAAATAAATACCTTGTGACTTTAAGTTCTACTGATAAAAATAATAGTTCAACAAAATGTTTAAAATTGTTTTAAAATAAAAAAAATAAAGAAACGTTTTCAAAAGAATGTTGTACAATGTCAAACATTTTCCCCATCCCAACAACGTGCTGTTGTTTTTATTATTTTGTGTAGACGGTAAAAGTGACAACTACTATTTGATTTATTGTCTTAAACAAAAAACACATCTAATTAAGTTAATGACGTTAAACAAACGTAAATGCTTGTTCAATTCTATTGTAATTAATTTTGTTGTGGTGGTCCAATAATACAGCGCCCAATTCAAAACTGGATCAACATGGATTCAATCTTTATCACCGACTTACAAAATGCGGGCCCACGTTCGGCTTCGCCGAAAAGTCTACTGTAAAAGATGTTTCTCGTAAAACGTTTAAAATAGTAAATATAATATATTATTCTACATTATACAAAACCCTTTTGCTCTAAAAATAAGCATGGGGCAATAAGATAACAATTACAGCAAAATAACAATACCAAAGTCTTGTTGGCATTGAGGATTTTGTGTAATTGAAGAATTAACTTTTTTTCGGCTTTTACTTAACTTTGTCATCTGTATAACTCTGTCATTCAGATATGTGCGATTACTTCTTTGTTGTTGTTTGGCGGAATGGCGTTCTTTTGTATTGTTTCCGTAGCAGTATAATTTTTTTTACAGAGGCCAGGTTGCTAACCTTTCGCGCTCAAACCCTCCTCTTTTATCCAGGCTTGGGACTGGCTAGATTGAATCATTTCTGATTTAAACTAGGCGGATTTGTACATATAATAATAACGGTAATTGTCGTAAAGTGTTGTTGACTTTTTAAGGTTTCAATTTTTGCTAAAACTCTTTCAATCAGTTTATAACTTTGACTGAAATTATCTTGGCCATAATTTATTAGCTGTAGGTGTTACTACAATATTATTATTATTATTATTATTATTATTATTATTATTATTATTATTATTATTATATTATACAAAACCCTATTGCTTTAAGAATAAGCATAGGGCAATAAGACAACAATTACAGCAAAACAACAACAACAAAGCCTTGTTGGCATTAAAGATTTTGCAAATCGAAGATTAATTTTTCTTTCGGCTTTTACTCAACCCTGTCATCTGGTAACTTTGCCATTCAGGTACGTTGTTGTTTGCCGGAATAGCGTCATCTTTTATTGTTTCCGCAGCAGTAGAAATTTTTATAGAGGCCAGGTTGTCAACCTTGCGTTCAAACCCTCTTCCTTATCCAGGCTTGGGACTGGCTAGATTGAATCATTTCTAATCCAAATTAGGCGGAGTACATATATATATATATATATATTTACTTCAATTTTGCTTGTCATTGAAAAGACTATATAGATTGTAGTTGTATTTATTGCTTGAATACTTGACGGAAAAACATTTTTCAACAAGTAGAAAATTTGGCGAAGCCAAAGGAAGTTTCACATTTTAGTGTCGGTAATTGGACTCAAACCTGCACAGTTTTGTGTCAATTAAAGCACCATCAGACTATTAATTAATTCATTATCTAATTGTTACTAATAAAAACACTTTTTAAAAAATAATAATTATTATTATTTAACAGTGGGGTTTTAAGGGATTATATGCTTTTAGAAATGTTATATTAGTATTGTCAGATTCACTTGAATAAGAAATTTACTAGGTTTTTCAGTCAACCAGGAGCACTGTACAGCTGTTTTATCCTTATTTGGAATCATCAGCAGCGCATACCTTTCAAGTTGTTTTACACACACACATGAACTTGAATCCACGCCTTGTCTGGTGTCAGGCCAGCGCCTTAAACCACTGAGCTACGGGTAGATGACCTTCGACCTGTTATTGTTACGTTTACTACTTTGAACATAACATATTAATTACAAATATGAATAACTTTTTGAATTTCTACACAGAAAAGGTTGTCTGATGCAAATTGAACTTGGAGGAATAATTAAAATTTCTTGGCTAGAAGACTGCTTCTTTGCGGCGATGCCAATGTTTACAGGAATCATTATTATTATTTATTTATTTATTATTGTTATTAAGCTTTAATATCTTACTAGAAATACATTTAGCGTAAAATACATTTTTACCATCAATATAAAAACAAAAAAAATTAAAAAAGCAGTAGTACAAATAACGGGAACAAAATGAAATAGAATATCTACCATATACTAATGGATCTAAATATAGTTAATACAGTAAACATATAATTTTAAAAAATTTTAAATTACAATTTTTTTAGGCTTAATACTACTAGCCTAACTACATGTAGTAAATAGTTATTTTGAAATATTTTTTAAGGATCTTGGGTGTATTCTAGCACCCATCCATTAAGCGGGAATCCAGTGGAAACCTAGTTATACCGTTGTGCACTTTGTCGCCGTTGTTATTAGTCTACATGTCTGTTGACATTAAGTCCAGGATGCCCCACGTGGAGGAGGAACAGTCAAGAATACTACCATCACTGAGAACTGAGACTTTATAAGCATTACTCAAATCTTTAAGATTATTGGCAGCTGACATTTTAGTCTGCATTTAGTGAGATTCAAATCCATATATAATTTATCGCAGCATAAAATAGTTGGATAAGCTTTACTTTATTTTTATTTTTTATTTTATGTCTATTACTTTCAATGTTTAACGAGAAACATTGTTTAGCAATGGACATAATAGCGAAGCCGAACGTAGGCCTGCTTTAGTGGGTCGGTGGTGGAATTTGAACCCCCATGCCCACCGAGATCCGAATTCGAGCGCTGTTCCGCTAGACCGCCCCGGCACTTAGTTGTTTTTACAATAAATAATCAAAATAGGTGTTTTTTTCTACTTTTTGGCATTACCAATTAAGTATAATTTTACGTTTTATAACAACTCCTATAGGACAATTTATTAATAAAAAGTCTGAAAATGGCAGAACAAACATTGTAAAAAAAATAATAGTACATAAACAAGACTGCTTCATTAAAAAAGACATATTTTTTCACAAATCCAACATTTAAAAAAAATTATAATGTGTTAATAAAAATTATTAATATTTATACAATGTCATTTTTAGGATAGATAATTTTTATTAGTAGAAAAAAATTTAAAAATAGGAATAAAACAATATATACTTTATTCATTTATTGTTATAATTTTAACTTTCTTATTTTTTCTATAAGCAGTCTAAATTTTTATACAATTTTCGGTATATTTTCAAACATATCTAAACAGATAGAATATTTTAAAATTAGACGGTCAGTTTATCAATCAGTTTACTACAAGTATTTCCAGTTTATTAAGCAATGTTGATTAGGTAATAATAACGTTTTCTTTTAACAAATGCATCATGTCAATAATACTAGACAATTTCGTTAATGAATACTTTGTAACTTAAGTACAGTTAAGCCAAAAACTTAAAATGAACAAAATGAATAAATGGTAAGTTCAAATTTTAACTTGTACTTTGTTTTCAGTAGCATTTCATTATTATTATTATTATTATTATTATTCATATTATTAATAATAATTATAATAATATTATCATTATTATTAATAACATTATTATTGTTATTACTATTATTAATAATAATAATAATAATAATACATTACGTTAAGCTGAAAGGTATTTTCCGTAAAACATTTAAAAAGTAGTAAAAATAAATGAAATAAAATAATAAGCGTCATAACCACTAAATAGTTTTGGCAGATGTTTTTTATCGCCCGATTTTCTTGTTGGAACACATCCTTCTCACTTATCTGGAATTAGAACTGGCTAAATTGGCTTATTTACTATTTTCTCTAGGCGGAGTTTAGAGATTACTTTTACTAAACTATTTAGATCAATATATAACTTTCATAATAATAATAATAATATTAAGAAAAATAAGATTACCTGCTTTTGTTTTGTTTTGAAATGTTTTAAAAATATGAATTTTACAAAAATAATGACTCATTTCTCAACCAGACTTGATCAGAATCTTCTAAATAAAGTTTTTTTTTATTGACAATTGTAATTTCTAAATTGACAATATCTGGACTAATATTAATTTAATTACAAAATTTGTATCAATTGTATAATTATGGATACCAAATGTTACATTTTTAAGTTTCTGTTAAAAATAAAGTACAAACTCCAATGTTGGATTGTATACACACAACATGCAATACGCTTCAGTGCATTAATTATTTTTTTATTCAAAATCAAACGGGTTTATTCCAATTTTATAAGATTCAATTTGTGTTTATTACAATAAAAGGAGGCATTTTACACCAAATTTATATAATAAGTATTAGGCTTTAATGTGACAATAAGTAATTGTTTCAGTAAACATACAAATATAATTTTACATTATTATTATTATTATGAATAATCAAATTATTATTATTATTATTATTAATATTATTATTATTATTACTATTATTATTATTTTTTATTTTTATTACTATTGTTACTATTTTTATTATTATTATTACTACTATTATTATTTATTATTAATAGTAATATTAACATTAATATTATTATTAAAATTATTAATAATCTTATTATCATTAAAATTATTAATATTATTAATATTATTGACACCATTATTATTAATAATATTACAATTGTTATTATTAATATTATTATTATTAATAATAATATTATTATTGTTATTATTATTATTATTATTATTATTTTAAGCGTGAATACGTCACTAGATTTGCATTCACTACAACAATATGTTTTCACAATTAATTAGAAAATATTTATATTACTAAAATTACAAAAAAATGGTGCAAGTAATTAGAACAATATAAATGTTATCAATACACTAAACTAAATTCAAAGTTACTATACTTTAAATGAATTGTTATTTTAAGGCACATTTACATGTTGGAACAAATGGTTTTCTCACGTTTGGACCAACAATAACATTTTTTAACTAATTAGGGACTTTAACTAAACGTTCCAACCTTAATTCCTTCTCATCATAATCGTGGGATCGGTTAGGACGAATTTTTAACAATACAAACTAACACTTTTCTATTATATATTTAAAAAATATATATCCCGTTTTCTATTTATTTTAACTTTAAACATCCTTTGTTTAACGTTTAAATAATAATTGTTTATTCTAGCCACAAATTATAAACAAAGTGATAATTAAGTTCCTACAATTAAACAATTTTAATTATAAAACAAAAGCAAAAATTTTAACTGATTTCTTTTAAATTACAACTGAATTTGTTTATAATAAGTCAATATGTTATTAGTCACTATGAAATTGTTTATTTCAATTTGGCAAATAATTAAAAAAGTTTTTAATTAATTTACGTTTCATTAAAAAATTGGAGTTTTGTTCGATGCAACTTGGAAATAAATTAGTGTAGAATTCAAGTTACCATTTAGGTCATTTATTGGCAACAGTAAATGTTAATCATCCTGAGGATTTGACTGATGCATATAGAGTTACAATTTTCAATGATGGTGATATTCCAAACTGTTCTTTTCTCACATCGTGCATCTTACAGTAGGAGAACCCCGGCACCACTAATAACACAGCTGGGATCAAGTGCATAGCGGTATAATTGGGCTTCAACTTTGGCGTATGGGTCTAAGCGTATATTTAGGATATTTAATAAGCATTTTAGTTTATATATTATAGTTAATCCTTGGGCTAAGAAAAATAATCCTGACGAAACATCAGGCGGCCTCGTCAATCTTCGCAAACAGTGGCATCGTCACAAGGATGTCGTCTACCGATTAAGAAACTTTGTTATTTTTCTACATTTTTTAAAATTTTTATGTTTATTACTTTGAATGTTTGACGAGAAAGGCATCTTTCAGCAGTGAACATTTAGCGAAGCCAAACGTGGGCCCTCATTTTAATGCCGGTGGTAGGATTCGAACCCATGTTCACCGAGGTCCAAATTCAAACGCTGTACCGTTAGATTACCCCGGCACGCTTATCAAGCCATTAGAGTCGATTGTTTAATATGTCGTATCCATATGGAAAATAATAAAGTTGGTAACTAGGTTACCAACTGAAAACCTTCGTGTTTTTACATTATGATTATATTTTTATGCACAAAACTTGGCAATGTTATTTTTACAAAAAAAAAACAATAAAATTCTACTTGAGTGTTTGTTACTTATGCAATTATTGCTAGATTGCTCTGCTTAGATACTTCAAAAAATATTTTTAGTTTGTTTATTGTTTCTCCGTTATCTATATTGTTGGTATTTTTGGTAAAGGCTGGAATTTGGTTTAAATTGGTCAGAGTTAAACAGGAATGTTGCATGTATGAAGTATTTTATCCAAACGATTGCATTAGCACTTTATTTTAAAGATGTATCTTCGTTTTTATTCAATTTTTATTTAGATTATTGATATTGAAAAATATGTTTTTTGTATTAATTAAAAAATGTTGTGTTTATTTTTTATAACATGATCAGCAATTTCGTTTATTCTTCTACCGTGTTCATTGGTTTAAAAAATAAACCTATATTTCGATTTTGTATATACATTGTCTATTGCAATAAATAAATAAAAAATATTTTTATTCATACAAGTTTACTTTTAACACTTATTATTGTCATTATTATTATTATTATTATTATTATTATTATTATTACTATTATTATTATTAGCTATTATTACTATTATTGTTATTTTTAATTAATTTAATTTTAATTTTATGTTTTCTACTTTGAATGTTTTACGAGAAACATCTTTCAGCAGTGGATTTTTAATTTAATTTAGCCAAAATTTTATGTTTTCTATTTTAGTGTTGTAATAATAATAGTAACAATGATTATTAGTAAATATTATTATTATTATTAAAGCTGTTGTTATTAATAGTGATTATTATTACTATTATTATTATAATTACTCTAATAATATAAATAGCAATAATTATAATTATAATATAGTAATGTTAATAATAATAACAGTTATTATTATTATTTTTATTATTATTATTGTTATTATTTTAGTGTTGTAATAATAATAGTAACGATGATTATTAGTGAATATTATTATTATTATTAAAGCTGTTACTATCATTATTATTCCTGTTATTATTATTGCTATTCCTATTATTACTTCTACTATTATTATTATTAATAATATTTTTATTTTTATTATTAATATTCTTGTTATTATTATTGAAGTTGTTAAAAATAACCTTCAGTAAGCACAGTTATATAATTAACAGGATTTAGACCACTTTCAAACATAAAACAAAAACCTCAAATGCTGAATACTCACTTAACGAAAAATGTACCCATGTTTAAACACAAGAATATTAAAAACATGGTAATTTAATTTTTATTACATAATTTATATTTTTTTAGAATTTGCAATTATTTAATTATAAGTTATCTAATCTAAAAAGTGACAGATTTCATTATTAATAAGTTAATTTTAAACAAATTGTCTCATCCGACACCATTTGACAGCAGCATTTTATCCGTAGCACTTTTTTTGTAAATTCAATGAATAACTTATTGTCGAATCAATTTTCTTTAAATATATTACTTATTTATTTATTTTTTATTTATTATAAAATGCTTTTTATAATATATTTTCTTTGTTAACTAATAATTAGCACATTGTGTTGTATTTAAAAATAATTTATATAAAAGGTATTAACTAATATACAAATTGCACAAGTATTTTAGTGAATCAAATAGAAATCAGCTAACCTGGTTTTCTTCTATTTATTTCAATATTTTTTGTTATTCACATCCTAAATAATCTATCACATGATTACTAATTCAATGTTTTTTACACTTTTCAAATTTTGAATATTTTACAAATAATCAAGTTTTTGAAAACACTTATTTTTGGTCAATTTTGTAGATTTGAACAAAAAAACCCAACTTATACATCGTTTTGTGCATTTTGGCCAATATAAAAAATGTGTAACCTTTAATTATTTCGGTATCACTGGTGTAGATTGTCCCAAACAAAAGTATAGATTTAAAAACTGTGCAAAAAATGCCATATTATGACTAAAAAAATAATAGCACAAAAAACAGTTTACAAATACATACTTTTATGTAGAAGGAAATCGCCAAAAGCTATTGGATTTGTTGTTTTTTTTTTGGTTCTAAAACGCATAAAACAACAAAATTGTTTCATGTATTTGGCAGTGAATATTATTCGTATAAAAAAATTGATTTGCCTTTTGGTTTTTGTTATACTTATCGAAATGATATTGTATTTATTTTTCTCCCTCATAGTGCCGAGATAGTTTAGCGCTACAGCGCTCACCGGCCCATTAAATGTAAGTCCACCACGTTCGGCTTCACTCAAATGTCCATCGTCGAAAAACGTGTTTTCTGAAATGGTTTTTAAACAAGGTTATTGTGTTGTTCTTTTGTAATTTGTTTTAACAAAACGGAAAGATTGTTGATTGTGGACACTTTGTTTTTTTCAACCGGATTTGAAACCGGACGGGCAGAGCTACGTTGAGTAATAATAATAATAAAAATACAAATCTATTGTCTCAATGTCTTGATAGCAAATTGTTATTATTTATTATTACAAAACCCCTTTGCTTTAAAAAATAAGCATGGAACAATAAGACCACAATTACAGCAAAAAAAACAACAACAACAAAGTTTCGTAATTCAAAGAGAACATGAAACAACAAAATGTTTCCATGTATTTGAACATTCTGCCAAACGTTTTACTTGATTCTATAAAACATTCATTTTAATTAGATCTTTCCGAATAGTTTTTAAACAAGTTTTCAGTAGTATACCACAACTTTCATTACCATTTACAATTGTCCATTCCAAAACCGTTCTTACTGGTCTTTCGGGCGGTAAACGTAGAAGTTGAACAAATAATTTTCTTTGTCTAACTGTAATAATGTCAAGTAGTGAACGAGAGTCAGTTTTTCTCACAATCTCATCATTTGAAATGTGATTGCACTAGGTAATTTTTAAAATACTTCTAAGACACCGGCGATGAAAGCCATCTACCATCTTTGTTTCCGCAGCAGTATACATTTTTTACAGAGGCCAGTTTGCTAACCTTGCCTGCTCAAATCCTCCTCCTTTATCTAGGCTTGGGACTGGCTAGATTGAATCATTTCTCGTCCAAACTAGGCGGAGTTGATAGTAAATAAAAGCACTATTAACATTTTTCACAAATTCAAATAGATAAATTAATTTAATTAATATTCTTAAATTTTAATTGCATAAAATACTGCCCATATTTTACTCATATATAATATATATATAAATATATATATATTTGTATACGTAATTGCTTAAACTGTTTACAACATTTTCAGCAGTGGACATTGTGACAAGTTTAAACCAGGGCCCGCATTTAGTAGGTTGGTAGTGAAAATATTCACTCAGCTTAAAATTGAGCCCTGCACCGGTAGAGTACCCCATTTGTGTTATTGTAAATCATACATTAATTTTTTGCTAATCTAAATGTTTTACGGAAAACGCATCTTCTAACAGTGGACATACTTTTTAGACATGTAACTCTTTAAAGTGCACTGTAGAAATAAATTTAATTTGAAATTTATACATGGAAAAAGGTTATCTGCTTTTTAACACAATGTAGATGTTAAATACAATAATATGCAGTACAAGTGGTATAAAGTTTATAATGATAATACAATAATACAATAATATAATAATAATAATAATAAT